>JAPYZB010001100.1:0-15895 GCA_030522745.1 Eupelmus kiefferi | reverse complement strand
GGGCCGGCCTTTGACGCGCCGGCCTGCCGATTAATTAAAGTAATTAGCGCTTCTGCGCGGCAGGTTCGAAAAGAAAACCGTGTCCTGACCGGAGGGCGCGTCAACTTTTCGGGGCTTATAAGAGCTCCCTTTTTACGTTCGACGCTCTAATAAGTGCCATTAAGTTGGCTCTTTAAGAGTCGCTCGAGATGGGGACAATGCTGGATTCCAGCTATTACCCAGCGAGAGATGTGCCTCTAACGCGCCAATTGCTTCCTGCTGCGCGTTCTTTCGAGCGCGATTTCCTGGCTGCACGTAGCTGGAAGCTCGACTGTGGGATTTTTTTCGCTTCTCGCAGACAAAAGGCGCCGGCTGAAAGCCGCTTTTACGGGCATTTGATGTGCTTCGTGAGTTGGAGTGTTCGAAGGTTTGAGACGCTACTTTTGCTCTGATTTTACTTTGTGTTTCGATTTGAGACGACGGAGACGCGTTAAAGTTTACGAGGCGAGTTTATTCGAGGCAGTGAATTATCTATGAGTAGGTATAATAAGTTTACTTTTATCTGGACTGAGCTGCTGCTTTAGCGTTGAAAGTAAATAGAGGTATTTTAATGAATAAAAAATTTTTCGAACCTTTTTCTTCGGTTGATTTATATTTTTAATATCATGATCGATTATAATACAATAAGAGACTGGCGAAAGGTAGTTTTCATTGACAGCTTTAAAAATTTCATTTTGAAAAGACAATATTGATGACTCGTTCTTTATTTCATTACAAAAATAAAGTGACAACCAGGTTTTTGCTCAGAATTAAGAATTAGATGGAAACATTGGATTTCTGCAATTATTCTCGATAACTATAAAACTTTAAACATTACTTTTACATTATAAAGTAGAAGAATCAATCAATACATTTTTAATTATGTAACCGGATAGACCCTTATCAATTATACAAAAAAATTAATACATCGTACTACTGATATTACTTATCGATAAGACCTACATTCCCCCGACACGAAAAAGGATCGCCTGCATTATATCGAACTACCGCAGAAAAAAACCAATCCAAAGATAAATTATCCAACCAAAAAAAATCTAAATCTCATCCAATAAATCTAAAAACACCGTCGAAACAATATACAACTCTACAATCCATAACTCAAAAAAAAACCAAAGTAAATAAAAGCATTTCCCCTAAACCAGCCAATAACCCCTTTTTTCTCACTGCGACTAGCCCCCATGCAGAGGTAAACCCAACCCTGTGTACGCGCCGCGAGGTAGTTTCGGCAATTTCCGAAACGCGTGCGGGCTTGAATATACAGGCGCAGGCGGTGGCGAGGCAACGTTTACCCAGCTCGACGAGCGCTCGCAATATCAAATTATTGCCTCCCTCCCATGCCATGGCTAATTCCTCGCTGGCGCCAAGGTTGCCATGCACTACCCCAGCTAGCAAAAAGTTTGCTCTTTTTTTTCCCTTTTACGACGATTTACTCTCCGGGTTTCCCCGCGTGTTATTTTATTGGCGCCGACTTGGCTCAGTGTTAATTCCGCGCGGCTGGTGTTCGTTTGGGATTTGCATTTTAGTTTGGGCCCTTAATGGCCGTCGCGAGTTAATTTGCTGGATTTAATGTTTCGTTTGCTCTGGATTCGTCAGAGCGGGAATGGCTAGTGTTTTTTCGAAAAGGATGATGACGTTGATAGTTTATGGCTTCTTAGGTCTAAAGTGTTGAAAAGCAATTAAAAAAAGCATAAGAAATTATAACTGCATTCTTAATAGTAATCCTATATGAAAGAACCTCAATACAATAAACTTTTTATTTTCTGAAAAACAATAAAAAAGATTATCGGCTTACCTGAAACGCAATGGCCTCCCGTTCAATCTTGGACATATTTTTAAATATCGTATTGATGATCTGCAGAAACTTGCTGCGATCCAGCGCACTTGGATTATCCTTCTCGAAATAGTCGATAAAGTCGTAAAGTATGAAATACGTCCCTGCAACAAAAAACAAGAGAAATCGTTCACGTTTTTTTTCTATGGAGCTCGGAGAGAGTAGGACTGTAAAAAAAAGAGCCCGAGTTCTTATCGCCAGCGATAAATTGTGACCAGAATAACCGACGCATTTAAAACTGTTTTTGTGATTTAATACATTTTTTTCTGTGCTATGTTTACGTGTGCTTATCAATTTCTTGAAACGTTTAGCGTATCTAAGCTGAACCTATGAAAATGATAATAAAACTCTTAAATTATCAAGTTTATCGGAGGGATTGATCATTTTATTATTCTTTTACGTGACGTTTTGCTTTTCGAAATTCTTACACGTGAGATATTTTGTTATTCAGAGTTATGAATTATGCGATCTAACAAAACGATAAAAACTGTTTTTTACTTGTTATCCTTTTGCTACAGTAATAGTTTATGACAACGTCTAACTTTTATATACTCTATAATTTGATAAATGATTGTACCTTAATTTTCTTTTAATTTACTTAAACTCACACAAAAGGGAAATGAATCCCCGATTTACCAACTCAAAAAAGAAAGCTTAATTCTATATGTCTAGACATTATTAAAAAATAAAAAGAAAAGACAGCCTTTATCAAATCGATCAATTCGCACAGCTGCTCTAATTCCCCGAACCGCAAAGCGTGACCCAGACCTGTCCGGAAGTAAAATTAAGACAAACACAGAGCCGGCTAAATTCATTCATTATCAAAAGCCCCGCAAGCTCGGCACGGTCACCGGGCACACAATTTCGCTCGAAAATTTTTCACCTCGCGCGCAATAGCTCCAACATTATCCATACCAGCTTTCTCCCCCCCTCCTCTTCCTCGTTCACCTTATCAATGATATACCATCTTAAATTTCTTAACAGCCTCTTTCCTCGACTTACTTATCGTCTCTTCCTTGGCTTTTCATCGCGGCTCCTTGGCGCACGCGAGGGACCGACTCCAGGGCTGTAATCTACCGCTCGAACCTAGCGCGCACCCTAAAGCATTCTCTTCTCTTTCTTTTTCGTTCCACTTCCCTCCCGCCCTGCCTGCTCTCTCGCTCTTGGAGATTTTCATTAACGAGCTCTTCCACCGAAATAAATTATTACACGCCGGCCGAGAGGAATGAGAATGAAAAAGAATGAAGAGAAAGGCAGAGTCGTAGAAAGCAAGGACATCGAGAGCAAGAGGAGGAGGAGAACCCAGCGAGGGCGGGAAAATGAAGGAAAGTAAGAGGGTAACTGAAAGCGAAAAAGCGAGAAAGAGAAAGTGAAAGAGAGAGAGAGAGAGAGAGAGAGAGAGAGTCACAAGCGGGAAATGAAAAAAAGGTGGAAAGCGCGGTTCTTTATCTCCACAAGGGTCTAAAGTGAGCCGCGTAAAAAAATCTCTGTTTCACGTTCGCGTAAATGTGTATACTGCGCGTCCAGTCGGTACGAGCATTAATATTCCACGAAGAAAAACGGCTCCTCGGTTTCTCGATATTCATCAACGCGCCCTCTGCCGTTGTCTCCGAGTGTCTTTTTTCTCGTTCCTCCCCTCGATCCTTTTTTATCCCCCATCGCGGCGCGAACGCATCGCCAGAGGATTGAATTTCGCGAGTTGGTTACACGACGAGCTTTCGCGTGCGATGCGGGCTGTGTACTTTGCGCGAAACGCCCGCTGTTTATCGCTGGGGGAGGACGCTGCGAAGTTATCGCTTTACACGAGCGCTTGCGAGCAAAAAGTGCCCGCTTTTTAGTCGATGCTGGTGTTGCGCGCAGGTGGCGCTTGTCTGCTGCGCGGGTGGAAGTGTTTGTTGTGGGGGAACGTCTTTACTTTAAAGAATTTATCGGGAGCTTGATAGACAATTTATGGTGATCTTTGAAAAAATGGAAAATCGTTGGAAAATTTTAAGTTGGGAGCGGGATAGTGGTATCGAATCTATGTTAGGTGTTGATAATCTTTGTATAAGTACATGTATTGAGCTACCAATTTACTTATATCTTAGTAAAATGAAAATATCTTGGAGAATAGAAATGTATTTAAATGGTTAGACTACAACTTGAAATAGTTTACGTTCAAATTGCATGGAGCATAAAGGATGCTATTAGATATAAACGTGAGTGTGTATAATAACACCAAAATGTATTATTTATGATCATGAAAAAAGTGTGTGTGATTAAAATAAAAATTTGTGATATTTTTATTTAACGTAAAATATATTTTCCTATTTAAAAATAACTTTGACTAGATGTCCATATTTCATAAAAATGCTTTTGATGAAGCTTTGTTATCCTCTTGAAATTTATGAAGTATTTGCAATTTTAGTATTTATTGTGAATTCACAAATGAACTTTTTTAGCATAAAATTTACTTTTTTGAAATAGTTAAAATTTGTAATAGTAATTTACAAATACAACATTACAATATTACAATAATTCTCTTCGCTATAAATAATTATAAAATACTCCAATAAATTTACACTCAAAAAATACAACAAACGTTTCCTTGTTCATTTACATCCATCACTCGCTTGACTCCACATCGAAATGTAACTGCAGCCCTGAAATTTCCACATCTACAGTCGATCCGATAAATCCCGAATAACGAAGTATTCACATCCAGATAACCCAACAAATCTCCTCGCTACACGCTAACTCATTCGCTCTCGAAAGTAAAAAACTGCAATTCAACAGAAACTCTTACAACACTCGATACACTTGCGCTACACTATTTCCTAATTTCAGAATCGAACTCGGCGCGTGGAAGAAGCGCTCAATCAGAGATCGAAGAAGGAAACAAAACGCGCTCGCGCGCGTCGCACACGTGTGTCGCAAATCTGATTACGAGAGAAACGTCGCTCGAACGCGCGACTCGCTGATTGAAAGGAGAAAAGTGAAAAATAGATTATCTCGTGTCTCTTTCTCTCGCTCTGGCGAACGCACGGAAAAAGTCGGGCTCTCATCCGAAACTCTTGGCACGCGCACGAGATAGCGCGAGACGCGCGGAAAAAGAATTAGCCATACTTCTTTTTCTTTAGCGCACTCGCGCGCGCGCGCGCTTGTAATTTCATTTGTTGCGCGTTAATTGCACGAGAGGGAGCCTGGTGAATTCAAGGTGGCTGAACATTTTTTTTTTGTTTTTTTTTTTTGGGTGGTGAGAATAGGGTTGAGATACGGCGATATACGCTGGTTCTGTAAAGCTGTAATTTTTCTTAGATGTTTAGTGTAATGTATAGTGATGGAAATATCGTTTAGAACACTTTAAAGTTGTGTAACCTTATTGGATAGTTCAAATATTATAGTCAATCCTACTGGAAGTTTTTGGAAATTTTCTAAAAGATGTTTCTTTTGATCAGTGTCCTTTTTTGTTATACAACCTTAGAAAATACATGAAGGCACATGTGTTGTACTCGTTTACTTAATAAAAGTTATTTAATGTTTAACAATACAACTTTTTTTATATAAATTTTAATAAAAATAAAATGAATTCTTGAAATAATAAGTGATGAAAAGTCAATTTTTATAACTGTATTGCAATTTTATTTTGAGAAATGTACATTTCTAGTATGCAAATATGTAATTTTTTACATAACTCAAACCACTAGTTATTCTATAAAATAGTTCAAGTTAAATAACGATTTTTTCTTTTAAAAGTATTTTTACAAAATAGAATCACAAAATAGCTGTAATTAAATGTCTCTCTAACATTATAAAATTATTTTATACTTAAAATAATAATTTTATTATTTGTTATATTTTATTCGTACCACATCGACTTCTATTCTTCGATTTAATTTAATTATACAGAATTAAAATAGTGATCGTCGATGGAGAAACATTTGATTGAAAGTTAATTTAAAATCTGAATGATCTGACGAACAACTACTGCGGACAATTGTGGTAGCAATTAAATAGTAATGATATTTCAAAAGAAAATAATTAATTGAATGAATAATCTTTTATTCAAACATTTGCTAAAATGAAGAATGCCGGGTATTCGAGGTGTCGCATTGTTCTGTAGCAATTTTGGATATTGGAGGAATCTACAGATTTCCAGCGCGTGAAATGTCCGATAATTGAATGCCTATCAGATCTCTTTTTCAATTCATGTAGACAATTTTAGAGACATTTATTGAAAATATATAGGTTGATATATAATGACACCTTTTAAAAGTATTTCATTAATAAATATTATTTTTCATTATTAGTCAAATTTTTAAAGTGTTTAAAGTTTAGCTTTTTTTAAAAATTTAATGGAATTTATTTAGAATTACGTAAATTTAAAATTACATGATTTTTCATTTTTTAACTATTAATTTATTTATTAATCACAGTTTTTTACCACTCCAACTTTTTTATTACACAAAATATACTTTATTTTCCACATTCGTATTTGTTGCGATAAAAAATTTAAAAATAGATATTCCAGTCATACAGCTTGGCACAAATCACTGATAAAAATGTAGCTGCACAAAGCCAACTCCATCAAATTAGTGCTCGGCTTCGAACTCATCGAGCGAACAAATCGCAAAGAGCGAAAAATGTCATGCAATCCCGAGTAAAAAGAGCACAGGCACAATGACACTAAATACATCTCTCTTTGTTTCTTTTTCGCGTTTGAAGCTTACGCGTACACAACATGCTGGAGTATTATGCGTGCTAACTGAAAAACGGTTTTTCTGCTCTCTTTTTCTCTTAAATTTATCAATGGAAAAAAACAACTATATCAGTCGATCTCTATCCGTTTCGATTTACGAAATTTTTTTTGTTTTACTGTGTGTATACCTGCTCTCCATGAATGAATATTTTTCCAAACGTACTTCAGAGACAATGTTGAAGATTTTTTACTGTATAAATTAAGCGCTGTGTAATTTGAATTATCTGGTAGAAATAATATTTATTTTGGCATTTGAAGGTAAAAATTTTTTCGGAATATATACCTTGTTGTGTTTAATATATAACAACAGGTCTAAGGGCTAAATTCATGTAACAAATAACTCCTCTTGGTTATTTTTTCGATTTATGTAACAAAGCCAAATGTTGCAACTCAATTAAAGAATTTTGCATCTTGCTAGTGGTAAATAAGTAGACCATGTTGTCGTTTGAGATGCTTTTTTAGAAAATTTCTTTTTCCATACGGTATATATGTATTTCACTAAAGCGTGTTCATTAAAAAAAGATTTCTTTTGCTTAAGGTATTTTTATTTTTGAATGAAAACAAGTTCACTAGAAGTATACAAAAAAAAAAACAATTATAGATAGAAGGACTTTTTTCATACGCAAATATTTTTCAAGGAAAGTTTGTGTTTTATAAATTTTTTTACTTTTATTTTTTTATAACAAAGTTTAGTTTTTATTATTATTTCTCACATTATAAACAGAAAATTATCCCTAAATCTTATGAGTGTATGATTCTCAGTATTTTAAAGTTCATTCTGCAATGAAAAGGAACGAAATTTCCTTTCGATATAATAGTAAACAATAATGTTTGGCGTATGTATAATATTCTACGAATCGAAGCTCTTCAAAGTCTTCATTATTTTTTATAAAGGAAATCTCTTTCACGAGCGCAATTCTCATTGAAAGTTAAAGCCTTTCTTCGTGATAAATGACACAGTAAAGTTGCGGGAAATCTTGTTTGAAACATTATCTGAAAGTATTCCATTTTTATTTTAATGAGAAGAAACCCTCTTTTTCAGTTTTACATAATTCATGGATCAGTAAATAAAAATTATTATAAAAAATATTATTTATAATACTTTTATTTAAAAAACATAAAAACGTTTAAATCATAAAATTGTACATACATTATTTCTTTGACGATAATTTACAAAGTTTACATATATTTATAATTGAAAATCTTAAATTTTTTTCTAAATCATTAAACTAATAATAGTTATTAAAAACCATGAAGTTTCTGAAAAAGTTTCCAGTTTTGAAAGTAGGTTATCTTTTAAAAAATAAATTTACAAAAGATTTTAAGTGCACAAAAGTATCTGATGGGTCATTTGAGCTTGTAGGGCTTAAACTGTAATATCACAAAAACTTTCTCAAGTAATTTATAGTCTTTTATTTTATGACCACAGAATTATTACTTAAGTATAAATGTATAACAATTGTTTATGAGACAATTATTACATTTACTGTTTTAGTAATTATTATACATTATATTACCATACATAAAATTATTTTATAAAGTTAAATCATCCTTTTTTTTTATTTCACTCTAGCATTTCTCCCTTTAATACACCAAACTCTCTTAATCCATTAATTCGTATCAAAGACACGTAAAATTTAAAATTTTTATCTTTATCCATACCGTCTTCGCAACACAGTCCCAATCTAAACTTTTAAGGACTTTCCAACTTCTCGAAAAAAAAGGCGACAATTAAACGCGCGAGTGTTACCCACCTCCGAACTTTTATCCGCGAGTCGTATCTTTATTAAACCCTCCACAATCGTCCGTCCACAAAAACTTTTCTCACAGTAAAAAGGCCGGACAAAGACGGCTACTAACGTAACCAAATATTTTTGTCTCCGTCCGACTTCCATAAACTCGCCCGGCCGAGAGCTGCTTCTTTAGACAATCAAGCCGAGCCTCCAGCACGTTCCGGCTCGAATAGCGAGAGAGAGAGAGAGAGAGAGAGAGAGAGAGAGAGAGAACCGCGACATCTTCCCTCGTTTCCGCGATAGCACCGGGAGCCGGAAGTTTGCGCTTCCTATTCCAGAGGAAGAAGACCCGGCGCTAAAGTCGGGATTCCGACGGGGCCTCCGCGTGTATATATATATGAGGAACGCCATCGAGAAGGGGTTTAATGTCGAACTAGGTCAAACACATCCTCCCGCCGTTCCTTGGCTTTTTCGAGGCGCACATAGCTCGCTCCCGGCGCGTTCCTCGGTCTGTCTCTTTCTTTGCGATTGTAACTTCGTTCTATGGAAGTTTCATAACTATGCTCCTCGCGCGCCTTCAAAAACGCGTAAAACGCAGTTGTGACACGCTAAAGTTTCGAGACTGCCCACTATCGCGTTTGGGAGACGGTTCCACGGACGGCTGGCAAGGTCTAACAGTTTTGCGAGCGGAATAGTGGGAAAGAGCAAGCAGGTAGGAATTCATTTGTGGTCACGTGGGTTGCGTGGGTGTATACGTTTGATTAGAAGAAGAGTTTGATGGAAGAGAGGATATTGGAAATCTTTCGGTTGAATTTTTTCGTAATACATTATCTAAGTATAATTTTATGGATTTTATTTTCAATTCAGTTTTCGCAAATGTATGTCGATAAAAGTGTTATTTGGCACATACTTCATTAAAATTTATGATTTCCTGTGGATGACTTTTTAATTCTTTGAAATGTTCGACTTTAAAATTCAGCATTGTATATGGCAATTACGTGATTTTCTTAAAGGCAATTTGAAAAGAGTTTATTCTTATTGAATTACCGAAGATAAATGATAGTCCGTAATTCAATAAAAATCAGTTTTTCAAAATTTACGAATTTAAAAATTGTTTATTTAGAATTAAACTATTTTGTTAACAAGAAATCAAAAGTAAATAATTATTTAACTATAAAAATATTTTAGCACCTAAACAGAAAGATTTCTATATAAAAATTTAATAAATTTCTTACTTTTTCTGAAAAAGATCTGATACGTTTGAAGATATATAACTTTGTAGAAAGATAGTGGCACGAAGTATTCCCCAAGAGAAGATTTTATAATTTTATGGTAGAAAAACAAAATTTTTGAAAAAGAGAAAAATATAATAAAGTTTTGAAGGATATGACACATATTGTAAACTAGACATTTTATTTATACTCCTAATAGACGTAATTTGTTTGAAGATTTCTTTGACATGGTTATTTATTATAGATAATTGATAACATAAAATGGAGAAAACAATTTCATCATCCTCAAAAATTTATTCGTAATATTAAATATTTGTTCATATTATTCGATCGCAAAATCATAATAATTACTTTTAAATTAAATATGAACATTTTCATTTATGTTTCTTTTAATTACCTCTTACTATCTCATAAACCTTCAAAAATTCTCAACAAGCGCATACATAACAACGCAAGAACAAAAGATTAAAAGATACACACATCTCTCTCAAACACATCATTCACCTCCGACTATAATCCGACCCTTAAACAAAGCCTTCAGCTGCATTTTTTCCACCTCTCCAGCGAAATCTCGAATGACTGTGCGCAGCTCGCAAAACTCTATATACACATGCACGCGCGCGCGCACCTCTCCAGACGATAACACCGTAATAGAAGAGCAGACACCGGATGTAGAAAAAGAAGTCGTATACGGCCGCGGTGGCTCCCCTGGGACTAGAGAGAGAGAAAGACAGAGAGGCAGCGCGCCGTGGCGTTAAAATACAGGCGGCAGAAGGAGCGAAATCTCCCGAGCGACAAGGGCCAAATGGAGATAAGAGCCGGAAGAATAAAAAGGCGAGGAATGAAGGAAAGGTCGTGCGGATCGCATGTGTATGTGTGAGGAAGCGAAAGAAGCGACTGCACAATAAAGACAGTGCGCGAGCGCGAGCGCGACGTCTGAGCCATCGCCGCAGCGGCAGTAGTGCCCGAAGGGAATAAGTCAAGCGCTAAAAACTCGAGCACGGCTTGTCATGTACGTACGAGGCTAAGTGGATAGGAATACGTATATAAGCGAGAGAAAACAGCACGAGTTAGATGGAAAAAGTAGAAGTGAAAGGAGTCGAAAGTCAGAGAAAGAGATGTTTCAAATGAGAATGATGGATGGCGGCTCGTCGAAACAGAAAGAGAGAGAGAGAGAGAGAGAGAGAGAGAGAGAGAGAGAGAGAGAGAGAGAGAGAGAGACTCGGATGACAAAGAAAGTTTGCCGAATAAAGACGCGCGGGAAGGTCTGGGCTCTTTTCTTCGAGAAACGAACAGCTGCGCACACGAGAGAGAAATAGAGAGAGAAATAAAGAGAGAAAGAGAGAGAGAGAGGGAAAGAGAGAGAGAGAGAGAGAGAGAGAGAAAGAGAGTCACTCGGATGTAATGAAAAGGGAGTGAGACGGAACAGAGTTGGGGATGGATAGTGGAAAAATGCATTAAGAAAGTGAAGTGAAGATTGAAGAGAGAAAATGAGAGGGCGATGGAGGAGAGGGAGAGAGAGACAGACAGAGAAGTGGACAAGGAAGGAGAGAAAATAAAGGCGAGGTCGTAGCAAACGAAAAATAAATATCAGAGATAGAGAGCTGGATCAACTCGAAAAAGAGAATGCTCCTTGCGTGTAAGCTGCAACAAAAGTGAACGAAACGAAAAGACGACAAGCGACGAACTTTAAGGGTGGAAAAAACAAACGGATAGCGAACGCGGGATAGACAAAATTGAAAGATAGGCTAACAGAAAAAGTTAATATACAGAGAGCTAGCGAGCGTATCTAAAACGAAAGGTAAACCCTCGACGCGAGCGCAAAGGAGAATAAAAGTATGGAGAGCTTGAAGCGCGAAGAAGGGCTAAAGGTAATGCGCGACCAGGTATAAAAAGAGGGAGAGAGAGAAAGTGTATGCGTGTTACACCCTATTCCTTCTACGCTCACAAAGATATTCTCTCTCTCTCTCTCTCTCACACACACACACACACACGCACATACATACATACACTATGTCTCTCACTGCCTCTCACCATCTCTCTCTCTCTTTCACTTGCTCTATCTCAGTCCCTCTATCTCTCCCTCTCTACCCTCTCTTTCTCTCTATCGATTCAACACCGGCAACTTGTTGGGCTCTACGCGCACGCCAACCGACGGTATAGCTTCACCTTGACGCGTGAAATTCAAATTTACCCGGCGTGCGCACGTTTTTTTTTCTTTTCTCCTTTTGTCGTTGAGTGGAATAGGGCTGCATGAAGAATTTTGCCGTTCTACGTTGAGTTTTACGAATTAAAAAGCAGGGCTGCGAAGAGCTCAAGAGAGTATTGTCGCAAGGAGAAGAATGGCCTTTTGACTTTTTATGCAGCGGATCTTTTTAAAGGAAGGGTTTTGTTGCTTTCTAAATTATAAAAAACTGTTTGATTTTCTTTATTTTTTCTTTTTTAATGGAAGATTATCAATGATTTTGATGGGCGAAGTTAATGTATGATTTAAAACAAAGGTTATTACTTTAATTATAGTTATTTAGAAGGAAAAGGTATTATATAATTACGTCGGAATTCTATTTAATTAAATTATATTTCATTCAAAACCACAAGCTTTTTTTAATCATAAATAATTTTTGAATCTAAAATATTCATTCAAAAGATCTTACTCATACTTGGAATTTAGTATTGTTGTTTGAATGTGTATATTTGTGAACATAATCTCGGCAAGATTGCTTTTTGTAAGTTATAATGTAGAACAAAATTGAGGTTGATAGTACTTTAGTTCTTTAATATATATTGTTCACAATAGTATTTTCGTACAAATAATCGATATAGAATTCAATTCATGATAATTAATGAATAAGACAAATATAGCAACAAAAAGATTTAACACTTATCTTTTTCTGCTTTTATATTCATCGGCAACTGAAACTGTAATTAACCTATTTACATTTATAGATTTAGGAATTAAATCTGATAA
Source organism: Eupelmus kiefferi (assembly GCA_030522745.1). NCBI lineage: Eukaryota > Metazoa > Arthropoda > Insecta > Hymenoptera > Eupelmidae > Eupelmus > Eupelmus kiefferi. The sequence continues at coordinate 3,354 of JAPYZB010001100.1, read as the reverse complement.
AAGTAAAATTGAATTGGACTCATAATTTTTAAATTTCAAATTGGTACTATCATTTAAAAAGTTAATTTTTAATAAAGTTAAATTTAGTTAATTTTTTTTATGAAGCCTAAGTCACTGGAAAATTTAATTAGCTATAAAATTATCTTTTAATAATAACGTCTCATAACTTTCATAAATTAAATTTTACGGCTGGGGTAGTTTAATGACGATAAATTTTACGAATTCATTCCTTCTGATTTACGTTTTCGACTAAATTCACAAGGAATGAGCAATTCATCCTGACCCCCACATAACGGCGTTTTCTATAAATCGTTGCCGCTCAATGTTACCCGATGACAAAGGTCGCAGCCAAAAAGCCACTCTCCATACAATATCTTGGTAAACTAGATCGTTATCATAAATTAAAATGTAATTGTTGCTGCAAGAGGCAGTAAAAACACGTAAAGGAAGTAGACAAAGACATATAACAAAAGGAAAACGTTAATCTACCTGATGGAACAAATAGATAGAACGAATATTAAGTGTGAATAAAATAGAAAAAACATACGTACAACAATAATCAATGTTTACTTCCATGTAAAAAAAAGAAATTAAACCTGTCAAACTTTTACAACTTAATCAAAAGAAAGTCTCTCGGAAAAAGCCATTACAACGCCGGAGCGGCAACTCATTATTCCTCGAATCGCCAATAACAAAACCAAGAGCCCCTTTCATCCAATTATCTCCCGCCCCCTCCTCCGCACACAATCCACACACTCCCCTTAATGAATGCAATAAAGAAACTTCACCGACGCGCTACTCCACTCGCATAAATTTTCCAAACATCGACGATCCGCTACACAATACCAAATCATCCTCAACCCATCCAAAGTCCTAACGATTTGTCCACGGCAATGTTTACGCCGATAAAGAAAATTTTCCAGCTCGCTCGCACAATGCCCGAGCGACGAGCCCCCATCACGACAGATAAAAGAAAAGACGCGCACAATCGCTGCCTTTTCAAGACACTCGCATTGTCTCGCTCGTTTTCTCCTCGCTGTCTCTCTTGGTAATAGCCGTCGGCGACGACAGAGGCGCGAGACGAGCGAGACAATGTGTATGTATACTCGAGCGCATCGAGAGAGCTGAGAGTGCGCCTGCGGCAGTTTGCCAAAGTAACAACGGCCTGAAGGTGAGAAAAGCAGCCGCGACGACGAATATATCCCTGACCCGCTTTTCCTGCGAGCGTTTGCTCTTTGCATAATTTCTGCGTTACATGGCGCAGCTGCAAGCCGAGGGAGAGATGAGAGCCGTCGCGACGAGCGAGCGAGTTCGATTCCACGGAGGGGACGTATAAAAGATGATGCGGGATCCTCCGCGGGGTAATCCTTTTTAAAGAGGGCTTTTTCGGAAGGGTTTGGGAGAATATGCTTGGCGGGAGGATATTGATTGGGTTTTGGTGCTCGCGGTTTTGTGGGAGGGGTTTGCGTGAGATTAATTTATGTGATTTTTGTTGGGTTAATGATAAATATTTATGTTTATGGTCGTAGAGATTTGTGGAATGTGATAAAATTATTGTAATAATATGATTTTCAACTGTTTTTTTATTTCTACATTCGATTGGATTTTATTTTTAAGTGTTTTACACAAAATCAATTTTGGCACATGCTAATATTAATATAAAATTTTGATGCATCAAAAACATGTCAACATATTTATTAAAATTTTATGACAATTCCATGCTCAAACATGGATTAGAATGTATATTTAAAATGATGATAAGGATCATAAAAAAGTGAGAAAATTAATAACTCAATTATTTTCAAATTGGTAAATAGATAGAGTTTTCTTCGGACAATAACAATGATGATATTTCATGATACAATCAGAGTTTGATTTCGGCATAAAATATCGGGTGCGATTGTTCATTTTCGATTCAGTGAATAATTTCACTGGACTTGTGGGACTATCACCTGTGTAAACGAATGATTGAATGCAATTGCATGCGATGCCTCATGTATAACAATGGAAAGTGGTATATTTTCTCTCTCAGGTGTCGAAATGTTGATGTATAGAAAAATCTATTGTATTTCTTCTCGAGACTAAAAGGTAAAAAAGCTCCCTTTTGTATAGGAAAATAATCCTCCGTTATTTACAAAGAAATCCAGTCGTAGATCGTAAAACGGTACTCGTAGATAATGCTTACATAGTATCTGTTACATTCAATATAAAACGACCGCTCTAGCTAAAATAACGATATCCACTGAGCAATATTTACAAAACCCTTAAAAAGATCTTCAATATTTCCCTCTGAAACAACACTCCAAAAAAAAAAAAAAAAAAAATAAATAGCTCGGCTCCTGCCTCCAAGGGAAATGTATGAATACCTTCCGGCCGCATCTGCGAGGAAAGATTGATGCGGATGATAAAGCGATTCGGCCCGTCGACGGGCGCAAAATACTGCGAGTCCAGGTGGAATAAGCAAGTTTCCCCGGCGCGTAACACCATTTTTCAAGATACACACGCAGCGCCCCTTTAAAGTATTCATTCCTGGTTTTTCGGCTTAACGATTTTAGAGTGCGGCTCTGCACACACACACACATACACTCCCGCGCCTATTTTACGAGTATCGACCAGTCGGCGCGTGCTGCAAACTTTGCGCCAAGTTAGCCGCGCGAGCGAGAAAGTTCAGACGCGAAATTTTCGGCGGAGAGTTACTTGCGCCTCCTCTGATATATACGCGGGCCGTCGCCCTCGAACGTGCGGGTTCTTTTTTTTTTTGTTGGAGTGGCTGGAGGAAGAAGAGAATTTCGCAATGGTCGCGCGAGGTGTATGAGCGCGTCGTCTGAATGATTTACGTGACCTGAAAGCGCGCCGGGGGAAACGATTCTTTTATGGTGGATATAGAGCAGGCGGATGCAACTTTTGGCTGGGTTAATTAGGTTGGCTCGTTTAAGAGCTGCTTCGTTTGATTTGGAGGTTTTGAAATGGAAAAAGAAGACAGAGTTGGATATTTTTATACGATTTTTCTGCGATGAATACAAAGTATTTTAAAACTATAAAAGAGTAATCACAGTTTAATTCAAGGCTAGAGGTACTTTTTCAAAAATTATTCAAACCTTTCAGCGTTTTTAAAAGGCTAAACTAACATGGCATGAGTAGTGTGAATAAATGAGTAGAAAGAAAAACGTTTGGTCGGACAATACCTGGAAAGACTATCATACATACTATTAAACTATACACCGTACTAAATAGAATTTTAAAGTTGTAAGTAAAATATTGACAGAAGTACAGCGTTTTCTAGGAAGCTGGGGAGGAGGTTTGCACTCGCGCAATAAAAAGTACAGCGATTTGTTTAAAAAATATTTATTGGTT
>JAPYZB010001099.1:0-15847 GCA_030522745.1 Eupelmus kiefferi | reverse complement strand
AGTCAAAAAAAAATTAAAAATGTACAATAATAAATAATATTACCGAATTAAATATATAAAATCAAATAAGGGGCCACAGTTAAGAGAATAAAATACTATATATGAAATCGACTATTTCCCTCGGGTAATTACTGCCTTTGCTTCGCTTCGGCAGAAGATCCAACGAAGGGAGTAATCTATTACTTTATTCTCTCAGAGTATAATGTACTATTAAGAAATCGGAAAAATGTGATTTTTTGGCACATGTTATGTAAATATTAATAATAAAAATGATTTCAAATGGGAATTATACAGCTTCTTTAAGCAAAATATTATTATTTCCAACACGGTGACCGAAATTGGATTATTGAGCCTATCTTCCGTGAGTAAAGTGAGCATTTTGCCAAAGATTTGCCTTCGTAACCGTTGGCATTACTCTTCTCAGATAAATGAACAATTAAAAATTGCATATGAGAAAAATACTAAAATATAACATCAAAATGCTGTATATAAATACTTTCGAATACTGATTTAAAATTTTATATAAAGATAGAGTCTCTCATTACAAAAGACAATTATATTCTGTGCCTTTAATAAGATAATTGAATACTAATGTAACAAATATCTTGATCGATTTTAAAAATTAAGTGAGGGAGTTCCTTAAGAAGTACAACTATTTTAAAAATTTTAATCTTCCTTAACAATCTCGCCAGTATTTCTCAGCAATGAGATAATACCATGCAGATCGTAAACACAAAACAATCTTGAAAATTAAGCTTAAGGCGGGTAACGCGCACTAAAGATGCGTCTACGCGCGTACAGCGGTGAAATCCGCGGAAAAAAGATGAAAGAAATGAAAATTCGAGCTTAGCCTGGCTCGGAACAATGCGCGTTTTTCCACGGCGGAGGCACGTAAAACCTTTGCGCACCCCATAAAGACGCACGACGGATGAAATATGCATGAAAAAAGAAGCGTACCCTGGATTTTCTCGGGTTAGCTTCGTTCTTTTTCTCGGCCGTCCATATAAAAAGCAACATATTGTTAGAAAAAGGAACGAAGTAGACGAAAGCAAAGGGAGATGGAAAGTAAGAGATTGAGAGAGAAAGAGAGAGAGGGGGGGGGGAAGAAGTAGGAGGAGAAGGAGAAAAAGAGAGGGAGCCGCCGAATTCGCCGTCGTGATTTTAATTCTCCTTGAATCTCAAGTGGCTCGAAAATTTTATTGTTCCGAAGAAAAGTACCTTCCTCTGCGCCAGGGGCGGCGGCTGAAAATCTCTCGTCGCGGCCGTAAATCCGTTTCCGGTCGCCTTCGGGAGATTCTCCATTTACGGATTCCGCGAGCGCGCGACCGAGAAAATGTGAGGGTGGGCGAAGAGAAGAGAGGACGGAAGATATACGGGAAAATGAAATAGAGACAGGCGAGAAAAAAAGGAGGTACAGTCAAAGAAAATGGGAGAAGTAGGAGGATGTTGCGGTGCTGGAGAATGACAAAAGTTTTTAAAAGATCTCTTTTGATGTCGATGTGCAGAGAAAAGATGTGCAAAGTGATGGATTATCCAATTCCAGATCGAACATTCTTACAAAAAGATACATCTAACATTGTATCCAATAAAAAAATTAATTCTCTGAAATAAAATGACATTGAAGACAAAATTATTTACCTTTCAATAGCAGTTTTAAAAGTAAAAAATACTATATATAGAAAGGAACTTTTACAAATAATGCTTATTTCTGTGTATTTATTGTCAAAACAAAAATTTTGCCAAAAGTTTCAAACTAGAATGTCATCCGCTTTTACGTTCTACTGTGTACGCTGGAAACTTCTCGAGCCCAGTGACGTGAGATATGAAAGAAAGGTTAAAAAAGTATACGAAAAAATTTGGTATACGTATGCTGATTATTCTCTGGAATAAAAACTCAGCAAAAACATGCATAACATTGTAAAGATGTGCGTATTATTAAAGTAAATACGATGTTAAACATCCATATTAAAATTAAAATTTAAAACTCTTTACCACATTTTCCACAAAAATTAATACATCACAAATAACTTACCCACCAACCCATAACATTCCCTCAAATAAACCCCCAAATCAAAACCGAATACAATTTGACACCGTCTCATTCAGACATCGACAATCATTGGCACAACGAGACCCACAAAAAAACAATGTTTCGAAACGAGTCGTGAGAGTGATCTTCTCATCGTTCGGTTCCGCGTCGCAGCGGGAAAATCGCGGCGGCGCATAAGAGTCGTCTGGAGCCTTTCGCGCGGAACAAGGGGGGCGAACGCGAATCCCCCTTTATTGCGCGAGACCGATAACGAGGTTACCGGTTTCACGAGTGGCGGCGTGCGCTCGTCGGAATCACCCGGAACTCATTTCCTAGGGATGCTGTTGCCGCCGCGCTCAGTAACGTAGTTTTGTCACGTAACGATTTCAGTCCCCCGTCGAGTGAGAGAGGGCGTCTCTTCCTATCCGGTTCTACAACTCTTTTTTTCTTCTTTGACTCGCCGTCGTACACCTACGATTTCTCTTTTCTCTTCTTAAAGCGCGGATCTAGGAATGGCTGAGTTGGGCGGAAGTGAGGGAGGGGATTCTGTGATTCGAGGATATTGAATGGAAAGTAATTGATGGTAAATTGACTGGTAGTAGTTTAAACGCTATCTAATTTACCGTCGTATTGTTGCCGCGATAAAAATATTGTTATGGTTCATTTCAATTAATTAGTCAAAATTTATGATTTTGTATTTAGTTATACATATATAAAGTATGGACATTACTATGGAAGTATTTAAAAGTAATAAGAAAAATGAATTTTTCAGCAGATGATTAAACTTTCAATAAAAACCGTTTCCTCATTTTACATTCTTCACAAGTAATAATACTCCTTTCCTATTTGATATTTTAGAACCTCTTACAAACTTTAATCAGAATCCCGCGACTTACACAAACGACTCTCGCTCTTCCGGCTACAGAAAAAGCGGGTCATTTCGCATCAGCAGCCTGTATATTCGCGCCGACGTCGAGGGGTGAGCATCAAACGGCCCTCCCCCGGACAGAGATGTACTACAGTATACCGAGGCGGCGGCAAGCCGAAAGACAACGACGAAGCTAAACTTGAAGACAGGCGGAACCGTCATCTCCAGACCGGACATGACAAAGTCCCGCCATTTCTAAAGCGGATCTCCCCACCCACTCGCGGCGTTTCCTCTCGTTGCAACGACTATTACTCTCCCACCCGCCTCCTCGCGCTCGTATTGTCCAGAGTGTGCGTCTTGCATATTAAAATGAAACTCTGCTACTGGCTGTCTCCGGCTCTTGTAAGATGGCGGAGTTGACAAAAATTCGGATTGAGACATGAGAGGATGATGAGGAGTAAGGAGTCAAAGAATTACAGATAGGAGATTTGTGAATTATAGGGGATGTAGGTTTAAACTTTGATTGAATAATGAATCAAGAGGTACTAATAATGGAAGATGTAAAATACTTAATACGAAGATTGAGGTTAAATGAATTTAAGGCAATGGGGAATCTATTGAACGGAGGGACAATAATAAGAAAAAAAGTGACAATGAAAATGAGAATAAAGATGGAAAAGACGTGAAGGTGACTGTAAGAATCGGAATCGATAAGGACAGACTCAGGAAACTGTTAAATAAAAAGCGTACAAGTTAAGTGATTGTTTGCATTGGCTTTATTTTGTAACTAATTAATCTTTAATCAAATCTTCTTATAAATAAATTTCAGTTTTTTCAAGGTATTGTCCTCATGGAACGCTATCTGGTCTTCTATTTTCAGAGATCTTCTATAAAAATTTTAGTAGATCTATTTTACATTTATTATTAGTGTTAGAGGTAGTTAGTAGACAGTAAATTAATTATTACTTATGACTGCTTTAAGAAAATTTCCACGAATAAACCACCAACAGAATTTGTGATACTTGCTGCCTGACCAAACAGATAATCTTCTACTTAAAATCAAATACTGCATTTACTTTAAAATCACAGTTCAGTTCACTTTAATTCCACAAATAATAACCCTGTTCCTTCGTGTTATTAACCTTCAAAACTAAAACAGAGCGCGCTCCCAAGAAGGAATGAAACACATTCGCACAGCACAGATAGCACCTTACAGTTGTGTGCGAAAGAGCCCGCCTAAACAACAATAACAAAAACAGCGCGGAGTATGCTAATTCTAAAACAACCATGTGCACGGATACGCATCAGCGTTAAGAAAGGGGCGCCGAGAAAGAGAATGGGTAAGAAAGCGCAAGCGGCGGCGGCGGCGGCGCATCATAGAAATGAGAAGAGCGCAAAAAAAGGAAAGTGACGCTAGAAAAGAAAGTAGGAGCGCGCTCGCACACAGCAAAAGTGAATAAAAGAGAAAGAGAGCGAGAGCTAGCGCTGGCCGAGAAAGAGAGTGAAAGAAAAACAGTGGGGGAAGGAAACGCGCGAGACGGCGCGAGCGCAACAACTGTAACTTTTGTAATTGAGTTTTGTCGTCGTGCGCTCGCAAGCTCCACTGTATATAACCGGCTCTCTCTCTCCTCTTTTGTCTCTCTCTCTCTCTCTCTCTCTCTCTCTCTCTCTCTTCGCCTTTGCGCTACCGCGCGGCTCCTTTGTAAATTGGAATGTTTACTGCCGCGCAAGGATAAAAATAATTCTTCCTTTGCGGGCGCATGCGGACCGGGGCGCGGGATAAAGTTCCTAATCGTAAAAAAAGTGATTCTTGGCAAGGAGTACAGGTGTGGGTGGGTGAGCGGACTTTTGGCCGTTTCATTAAAATTCCGTGTTCCTCCGGAGTTGGCGCGGCCAAATGAGGGAGAGGTGAGAAACGACTGAGGTGATGGAGGTAGACTCGTTTTTGGTTTGTTTCATTTATTCTTCGTTAATTTGATGGTATTAAAGGGTGTGAGTAAATGATATGTTACGTGGATCAAAGTAATATAGAAGTAATCATTGGTTCAAAAATTAAAATTCTATTTTCATTACACTAAATATGATTGACTTAAGTGTTCTTATAATTTTGTCTTCGTGTTCCCAAATATGTACAGAGTATTGATGCGATAAAAATTCCTTAAAGGTTGCACTTAAAATTGCAGCTACAAATTTCAATTACATTTTTTTAACTATTAAAATGAATGCCTTTTAATATAAAAATCTACGCTCATAGCCCTTCACTTCACGTTACATTCTAATTTAAAATTAATTGAAAATGTAGCAGCTTTTTCGAACTTTAAAGACTATTACCAAAGGCATTAAGGAATTAAGTAATTCTTTGCACTTAATAAATTTTTATTCATCGCTCGTTTCGCATTTCTTTTTTACCCCTTTACACCGATATAATTTTTATTGCACATTTGAAGCCCGCCTGTGTACAATACACGCGGGGCCGAGCAAAAAGGCAAGAAAGCCGCGAAGCGTCTAGGGAGCGAAAAAAAAGAGAGAGAGAGCCAAAGAGTCTAAGAGGATATAAAAGCTCCGCGGGCACAATCTGGTCGAAGAATATTTACCGAAAGGAAATTAAGAAGTCTATCGAGAGTGCCGCGGCGGCGAGAGGAGCCAGTTCTTCTTCTTCCAGAGCCCCGCGCGCTCCCTTGTTTTTTGTCTTTTATAAGAGATTAATATCTTCCGGCAGCAGTCTTGTACTTTTGTTATTATTCTTCCTCCTCATCATCATCGCCGGTCTTTTTCTTCCTGCGGGCTGCTACTCGTGCCCCTTTTCCTTTTATCCCTCGCTTTATTTGCAGGAGCACGAACTTGACTCTCCTTCCTGCTCTCTCTCTCTCTCTCTCTCTCTCTTTCTACCTTCCTCTTTCTTTTTGACGGGAGAAAATGTAGCACCGGAAGTAGAATTTAACAGGCCGTGATGGGGATGAAGGAACGGTCGGTGTGTACAGAAAATATTAACTAGCAATTAAAATGGTAAGATTAAAATAGTAGATTTTTATTTGCGATCCTCTTTGATGACTAATCTTTATTTCATTTGTTTATTTTAAGGTCGGGCAATTATTACAATTTGTTTATTTTATATCTTTTGTTAACTTGAAGAGAAATTAAATTTTTATTTGCCCGATTGGCCTTATGGTAAAGTAGATTCGCTTTAATTAATAAAAATAGCACGATAATAGCTAAGCTATATAAGGTCTAAAATGCTAAAAAACGCCAAAAAAAAGCCAAGAATTAATTACATATTAATCAATTATTAATTAATTAATTATTATTAATTATTAATTTTTATTTTACTTAACTTGACCTAGATACAAAAAATCTTTTTTCAGTGCAAATATGATTTCCTGGTGCAAAAAAATTTTGGAAGCTTATTCTTTGACGTTCAACTATATTTTTAACTGACTTAATAAAGCTTGCAGATTCAAGATCTTGAAATTACGCCAAATTAGGTACGCCCACGCTATTTCAACTATCGTAAAAACTAAAAGTAATACCCAGTCTTTTCTTAAACTTATTAAATAGATTATGAAAATTTCGACTCGAAAGAGAAATGTGCAATTTCGAAAACGTCAACACCGACGTGGCCGCTTACTTTCATAAAGCGAATGTTTGCTCTGCATGGGAATACCAACAGAGCCCAAAGAAAGAAAACGCGCCCAGACCTAAAATAAACATAATCCAAAAATTAATTACCCAACTCCGCGTGCCCAAGGCAACACGTAGGCTGCTAACTGTGCACACACAGCCATTATCAACACGTTAATAAAAGACACCTCGAGCCAAAGGCAACACGGCTCGACCGCAAGATAAAGAGAAAGCGAGAGTGCGCGTGCGTTTGTTTTCGACGTCTACGAACTTATTGAGCCCCGGGAAGCGCAATCTACGACAGGCCGCTTGAATTTATGAAAATTTTATGCGCTCCGTGTTAGTTTATAGCTCGGTGTTCGCCGTCGAATAAAGATGCAAAGTGAGCCTAGTCCTTTTCGGCGAGGTCAGAGGGTGGGAGGCCATTTGTCGGATCACGCTCGTATAAAGCGATAGCTACTACCCGGGGTTTTCTTATTCCAAGCCTAGAGATGAGGGGGAGGGGAGGGGTTATTGCGTTATTGTGCTTCACGGGAGTCTGTAGTGTAAGAACGTCGATTTTACAGTCTTTATGCGCTTCGATTTCGGGACATCCCTGAGAGAGGATTCATTGAGCATTAAGGGTCGTAAAGAAGATCGCGACACTGCTATGGGTGTATTTGCAATGTGGAGGAATTGATAGTGAGACTATAGGAGATTTCTAAAATAATTTCGATCTTTAGGTATTTGAATTTAGTAATTTATTAGTAATTCTGAGAATATCTTGTTTCTACGTGACATAAAAACATTACTTTTTATTTGTTGAATTAACAGGCGAAATGTAAGTTCATGTTTATTCATAACATAAACTTATTCTATCATAGAGCTGTACCAACAGTGATCTTATAGCTATCCAAAATTTAAAGAATAAAATTAGTTTTACATTTAGTCTTGATCTCATTCTTTATTTTTTCATAGACATTTACTTGAAGAATCTTTGATTTTAAACTGAATTTTAACAAGTTTTGATACTTTGAAATCAATTAGCTAATTAAAATTTATGAAAAGTGAAATGTTCCGTAAAAATTATTTTGATTGCTACTTAATACTAATAGCTATTTATTTCAACTCTCAAAAAACTTGAAATTTCACGTAAACATTCTTAAAAAAAGAAATCATCAAGCTAATGATCGTTGTAAATTTGACCTAAAAAAGATCAAACGCCATAAAATTTCTTTAATTTCACGATACTCGTGCTCACGATCGTAACTCTGCAGACCGCGACTCTATATCGAAAAGACGACTACAAATTCAGCGTGTGTAACGTCGCGCGGACGAAAAGTAAGAGCGAGAGGGCAAATGACGTAGGGGAGAGAGGGAGCGTACCTGAAAAGCGGCGAAGTTATCCGGCGCACGTTATACCCATATAGGGAAGGGTGGGCCGTGCCGGAACTCTTGCCAAGAAAGTATAGAAAAAGCCAGAGAGAGGATACATCTCGCTGGGTGAGCGAGCAAGCGAGATATATACGTACTTTATGTGTACGAACGGAATTTCTTGTCGGTTCGCTATTTGAGCACTTTTTCTTCCTTTTATTTACGGCCCCGAGCCCTGGGGTTTACCTTTTGCTAATTGCTTCAGCCTTGTCTGTTGTGGTATTGAAGAGAAAGAGAGAGAGAGAGAGAGAGAGAGTCGGAGAAATGCCTGGAAGATATAAATAAGAGGTTTACTTTCATAATATATGACGCTTAAGCTCTGAATCGTGTATATTGGAACTATGAGTATGGGATCGAGTATAAATTTAAGACGATTATAGAGATTGGGGATTAAGTTTTAACAGAACAAATTTTTATATCGATTATGATATCGACAATTTTATTTATTGAGATATGAAATTCTATTTCTTATTTTATACTGTTTTCAGTGTTTTCAATTCGATTTATAATATCCTTTCTCCTGTATAAGTCTTATGGGTATTGTACAATAATTATCAATTAAGTTTCGACTTTTTAAAACTATTTTAAAATCAAACACCATTGGCAGGCAGATGGTGAAGGTACATAATTTCAATAGTTGTTATCTGCCTAATTCATATATTAGTTTCATCGATTGTATCTATCCCGATCATGACAGATTACTGGAGAAAATTTTTGTCAGAAACTACAGTATTGCTCGCATTGACATTTCATATAAACTATTGTTTATTAGCCAGAGAGGTAAGAAATATTATGTGCTGTTATTTAACTCAAGATATCCTTCAGATCCATAAAGACGTGTAGATAAATCTCTTAGAAACTCTACATTATAGATGCCCTCTCACCGTACAAGCTGCAAATCCTTTGAAGATAAGTGCGCTTCTATAATCTTATCAACTCTCAGAAATTCCGTAATAATACGTTTCAGCGGAACTCCAAGAACAGCGTATCAATATACTGGTGCAGCTCTAAGAGATGATGTTCTCATCCACGGTCGCCTATTAATGAAGAAGTTGATGTACGGTGCTGTTTATAATAGCTTCAGACTAACTAACAAGTATGCAGTATAGTACTTTGAGTCAAGAATACGCGTTGATATAGACGGTAGAGGCACTATAGGCACTCAGAGGCCAATAAATGCACACTTACGCAGAAACTAGAGTCGCGCAGAAGCCGATTAAGACCCGACAAGCTGCAGTGAGAGATCCGTTGAAACCGAGTAACGCACGCTGATCCTAGCAAAGGAAGCGCGCTGCAATTTATGAACTCGTAGTGTTGCGGCTTGGTGGTGTGCAGAGACACATGGTCACGCTGATGGAAGCGAATGTTTTTTATTTAGTACAGTATATTCATAAGATTCTTATGGTTTAATTTCGAAAATTAAAATTATGTTTTAAGACGACGTGTTGATAAAATGTAAATCAAATTAACACTTCTCAAAAAAATATATGTAACTGTAGACAAAAATTATTAACTTAATATTGACAAAATATTACACATAAAGCAGAAATTATACGGCAGATAAGATTATAATAACATATTTGCCTGCCTTAAAATATATTTAAGTGTCATAGATGCTGATTCTTTATATATCATTAACAAGTGCATGATTGCATTTCAATTAAGAATATTCAATTATTGATTTTCTGGTAAATATGATATTGATGTTCTATTAAATATCTTAAATGAAATATCAATCTGTAACAGGTTGATATATTTCCTATTTAACTCAAGTAAAAATTTATATATATACAAATATACCGTCTCCAAAAATAAAAATCGCTCTGCTAAAGAAAAATAACGCACTCCAGAAAGCAAATGAGAGAAAATTCTTCCCTCCTCTCAATTCTTCCAGAATTCCTCGCGCAGCTAATAGCGATCTTCTCGAACGGTAGTAAAAAGATAGAAAAAAAAGGCAAGAATCCATAGACCTCGGGGCCGTTTTACATACCAGCGTCCAGGGCCGCACGGCAGCCCGTCGTATTAAAAAGCAATGAAAAAGAAATCGACAGCACGCCGGAAGAAGAAAAGAAAAGCGCTTATCGCATAAAGTTTGCTCGGTGCCCCGTGACTTTCCGATCGACTGAAGTCCCGTTTCGCCAGAGCCTTGCGTGGTCCACGAGGATCGCCCTCCTACGGATTCTCAGATTCTTTTCTTCTTCGTTCCTCCGATATTTCCCCATCTTACTCTCCTTTCTGTTTATCTTTATTTCTATCGTCGTCCTTTGCATACTCCGGCTCTATCTTAGCTTTTCATCCGCGCTCGCGCGTTTCCTCTCGACAAAGCTCCCACTCTCTCCGTCAGACTTTCGCGTACGTGTGCACGCGCGTACGTGCTACCTGGACGATTTATGAGATCCCGCGGGAGTGGACTATCTTTGCGGGAAGTAATACCTTCCAGCGAGCTCTTGCACTTCTTTATTTTTTTCCTCCCCCCACCACCGTGCGATTGTGTATAGCCGGAGATACCGCTACACTGTACTCCCCTCTTTTTGTGTGTACTCAAAATATACGCAGGTTTCATGTCGCACAGGTTTTTTCTTACTCTCTCTGTCTCTTTTTCTCAATTTTTGTTCAACTTAGTTTTTTTTGTTTCATTTAATTCTCATAGGATACGTATCAAAAACACTTGAAGGATCGTAAACTTTGACTAGGTTTCGTAGTAGATTTTGATATCGAAATATGAAATGGAATTCGTCAAATTCAATTTTGCTAGAAAAGATACGAATCCTTTTATATTCCTGATAGTGATTTTTAAAATTTAATCTTTTTTAATTTTTTATAATTCGTGATTTAACTTTTAGGTGAAATAAGTAGTACATATATTACTATATTTTCCCCTTTACTGTAGATTTTTTCAGAAGTTAATAAAACTATCTTATTTAATTAAGGAAGATGCAGCCTGTGTTTTCAATGATTATTTACTGCCAAGATTTGAAAAAACTTATATTTATAATACAGTTTCACCATATTTCATACTTTAAATAGCAATAATTGAACCGAAATGTTAAAAACGAAAATGGTAGTATTAATACGACGTAACAGATATTCTTTGTAACATCAACCATTTGTTCGTAAATTACTATTCATGCCAACGGCAAACTTATACAAATTTTATAAAAATATTCTTTTAAATGACTGATTGACATATATATTTATTAAAATTTTTAAATTAAATTATATAAATTTACGTTTTGTAATTCTACATTTTTAAATATTTTCTTCTCGTATTACCTTTCATGTCAGATATTTTTCGGATTTATTCTTATGTAAAAGTTTAATGCATTTTTAATTCACGCATATTTCATATCTTTTCTACCCCCCGGAGATTATAAAATATACTCATATTTTATAAAGCTTCCTTTAAAACAAAGTACACCTAAAATGAAAAAAACGCAATTTATTTTTTACCTTATTAAAAACACTATAGTTTACGAAGAAAATTCTGAAGCATTAACTACATTATTAATTTACAAAAAAATATCCGAATACAAAAACTTTATACTTCAGTCCGTCTAAATAATGAGAAACCACCGTTATTAACTCTAAAACGCCGAGCTCCAGTGCAAAATCATTCCGCTACTTTATGCAGCCCTATTCCTCGTATTTCCCGCAGTGAATTTGCATTTTCCGAAGTCGAGAGTCCGCAACGAGATTTCGCCGCGCAACACAAAAGGTCGCAAAAAGCAAATTTCCCTTTTTAAAATTCCAATACCCAAGGCGCGACCTTGGAGGAGCAGTAGCAGAGCGGCAGCGCAGCAAACTCGGCGTCTCTCGCTGCTGTTCGCTCATTTATCTTTACGACGGCAAGGAGTTCCACTTCCATAAAACGTAACAGCGCCCTGAACGACGTTTCCCCTGTTCACGAGCGGGCGCAACCCTGCGTTTTACTCCCCCGCACGCTCGTTTACCTATTTTAGTCCACCTTTCTAATCGGCCCGCCTTGCGCGAACCGAACACTGTACACGTTTTCTCCATTCGCCTCTCTCTCTCTTTCTCCCTCTTGTTCGCTAGCTCGCTCTCTTTCCCTCTCATTTTCCTCTCCTGCGGAAGGTCGATTTCTCCAGCGATCGGTTGGATGATAAAAAAAAGGCAGGAAGAAAGAGAGAGAGAGAGAGAGAGAGAGAGAGAGAGAGAATGAAGGTAAAACCAGGAGGAAGAAAAGATAAAAGCTTCTGTTATTTTTGGAAGTAGAGAGGAAGTGATAAAAAAGGGGGAGGGGTGAGAATTGACAGAGAAAGGGGAAACAAGAAGTGAGTGGAAGAAAGAGAGAGAAAGAGAGAGAGCGAAAGAGAGAAGAGAGAAAGAGACAGAGAGAGGAAATCATCGAAATAAAGAAAAAACGTAATGGAAAGGCGATGAAAATAAAAGAGAAACTGATAGAGATGGTAACTAACAAAGAGAGACAACAATGGCTCGGTATATATAGCCCCGTTATGTTTGGAGGGCAATAAAAGAGATCGTTTTTAGCACGAGAAGAGCGATCGACATTCATTTACAAAGAAATTTCGCTAAGTAGTCATAATGGGCTTTCAAATTATTTTCATTTTTCTCGATTTAAACAGCGCCGGGCAAATCTTTTCCCTTTTAAAAGTAAAAAGCATAAAAATTTAATTTAAAATTTTTAAAAAATGTAGAAGAAAATGTTCTCGTTTAACCCGACGTAATATTTCTTTATAAAACTTCTCTATCTCCACGTTTTCTCTCCTGGCATTTTTCATTTGGCGCTCCCCGGCAAAAACCGTTGACTTCTCGATTTCTCGAAACTCGCATAAAATTATCCCTAGAAGCCACCGTCTAATTAAGTAACCCCCCGCGGCACTTCATAAAACCGAGCTTTCTTCGGCTGCGCAAACCTACGTCATCATCCCCTTTCTTTCTCGAAATCCGCGCCGAGCGTAAATTCTTTTCCTCGCGGCGGAGAGAAAGGAAGAAATGCAGCAGCGCAGAGATAGAGAGAGAGGGAGAGCGGCTCGTCGAAAGAAAAGGCCGAGCACGGAAACAAGTAGCTTCTCTCATCAGACCCTATATATAGGCGGCCAATTGGAAGGGGGAAAGAAGCCTTAAGCGCTCGGGCGATCGACTCTGAAAATCCCCCGGAGGCTCATTAGGTCGCGTTCTCCTATCTTTCTTCCCTCTTTCTGCACACATAGCTATATACGTACACACACATGCCAGCCCGCGCTCGGCCGCGTAAGTGTGAAGGCGGGTGTAAATCGGCGGAAGCCTCGTAAAACTTTAAGTTGCGGCGAGAGCGGGTTTATATACAGCGCGGGTGGTTACTTTTAAATAAATTCTTTGACCGCCGAGAGAGGCGAAAACAAGATTCATGGAGGGATTACGGGGGAGCGCTAAATTTTAAGGGCCAAGCCAGAGATCCTAATGCGCGTATATTGCGGGAGGCCAAGCCGCGCGGTATTAGGAAATTTTGAAAATACCGAAGCGATGCGGGAGGAGCGATAAATGACGATGTATGGCAATCTCGCAGCCCGGCGCTGTGTACGTAGGTAGCGGCGAGGCCAAAGTTAAGCGCAACTTGCAAAATTCCTTGGGCGGATGAGGCGGAGAGCAATAGGCCAGAGCTCGAGAATAAGCGGCGGAGTGAAGTTCGAGGCGGGAGATGAAGCAAAGAGCGGAAGTTCGAGTGATTTTGTTGAATAAAGTCGGAGAGAAATATTTTTGAGAGGGCATTTTTTCGAGGGGAAAGAATGAAAGCTCTGTCAGAGAAATGAGAGTTTTGAATTGTCAGGAAATTGTTGGTTTTATGGAGTTGAGGAAACTTCAGAAACGCTGATGCTTCTTTTTTAAATACTTTATTGCAAATAGGAATAGTTGTACGTAGTGGTATTTCGAGATAATTATAGAATCTATTAAATTAATGAAAATGTAATATTTTTTTACAATTAATATTCAAATTACAGATAAAATAATAAAATAATATAATTGAAATGAATGACATTTAACCTAATGTCGACTTTTCTATTTAAAATTGTTCAATAATAAACTGATGGATGTATGAAATCATTTGGAACATTATTTACATTGTAAAAATTGTTTATATTATCACAGATAATTATTATTTATTAATGTAATAAATCTATTTTCTTCCATCGACTAATAATATATTCTTTCAGCTTCAGCGTACGCAGGCCGTCGATTCAAGATTAGATCCAAGCGCTTCTCAAAGTTTCTTAATCATGAAATTAGGTAATTAATATCTTAACATCGCTGAAACTCTGTTTAGCTTTGAGAAAGTTTAAAATAAAAAATCTTGAAAGAAGGATTTGGCTTACTAGAAACCTTAATAAAATCGATAACTTGTATCTTAATGATCTTTTCATGCAACAAAAAATGTAATTAATTTTCAATCTCATAATTCATAGATCAGTTAGTAGATTTATTTATAAAATTACAAAATTTGTATTACTTATTTTTCTAAAAGTAATCTGTAAGCAAAGTTGCAAATATTTAAATAATTTAAACTGAATTAAAAAATGAGTAAATCATAAATCAAATGTTATTTGAAAATTATCACTCAAAAAATCACAAATCAAATTTGTCTTATTTAATTACAGATTGACTAATTACATTTGTTGAACCCTGCGTGTAATGCACACAAGAACATTTTCCATATAATTTTTTTATTCGACTGAAACAACTGCGGAGAACAATAGTCAAAAACTGGAGCTATTAATAGTTGGACCGCATCCGACATCAGCGATATATCTCCCCGGAGCGCCCCTCTCGAATTAGCTGCGGCGTAACGAGAATCAATCCCGTCGTTAATACCTTGGCGCCGCTATCCCACAGAGTGCCCTTATGGCAGATTACCACACGGTCCGGATTCTCTAAAATAGCCAGAACGCCGAAAATCCCTCTCTTCACGAGCCCATTTTTCTAAACATCCCGTCGGCACTGCCGCTATTTGGAAAAAAAGCGAGGGCTCTTATTCTGGACAAATTGCATAGCGGTTAAGATCTTACGGCTTTAATTTGTAACCTTTAAAAGTTTTGAAAAAAATTTAGATTTTTTCGTAAATTTGTTTTATTTAAAAATGCATATGATAGTGTAGTAAGTTCTTGAATATTAAACTATTTTACTGATTTAAAAAAATGAAATTATGTTAAGAAACATACGTTGATTTTTCCGCATCAATAATAACAATAAAATCTCTTAATTCTATCCATCTTCACAGCCATAAATCCCATCTCCAGCAAACAGCTCTTTTCAGCCTCACTCAAGTCAAACCGCCGGCTAAAAATCGAGAAATTTCCGTGCAGCTTTAATGGCGCTCCCCGGGCGGAAGCTACTTAACATCGCGGCGCGCGCTTTGCACTCCGCTTGGGTGGGAGGGGAAGTTACTTGAAAACGGGTAACTCGGCTAACTCCTTAATCAAACATAAGCTTTACGCTGTAAGCCAGCCTAAACTTACGGGGGCGTAGGGGAAGGTAAAAGCTAGTGAGAGAGAGAGAGGGGGGAGAGAGAGGTACCTTCGCTCTATCTGTCTGCCGCGCGGTTAATCGCGCTTACGCGCGGACTTGCAAATTGGCCTGGTGTGCTCGCGCAACTCTCTCTCTCTCTCTCTCTCTCGCTCTTTCTCTATCTATCTCCCTCTCTCTCTCTCTCTTTTGAATTGATATTCAAATGGAGTGCGTCGACAGAAAGACAGAGGTGAGAGGGGGGTTGGAATGCAGCCTTGTGTGTTTAGGTGTACGCGCAATTGTGAATGACGGGGGAAGTTTAATGCTGGCAAAGCTGCAGATTAATGCGTGGACGCTCTCTGAGCTTCGAAGAGTTAAGAGTTGTGATGCTACTGCGGGTGCTTGTTTTATTTGCTACTGTCTGAAGATATGATTGATTTGCGTTTAAAGTACTTATT
>JAPYZB010001097.1:0-24707 GCA_030522745.1 Eupelmus kiefferi | reverse complement strand
CTCTTTTAGCCAAGTGATAAGAAACTTTGCGAATGAAATTCAAGACGCGACGTTAGTTGCCTTTAATGACGGCCGATAAAATCATCGGGCGGAGGATGCGTGCGTAATGTTGGCTTCTTTATGGATTCCACGAGGAAAGTGACTTTTACACGCGAACGTGACATAGTTGAGGTTGTGAAACAAGTTAATGGGGGAACAGCTATTAGAGAAATTTAATATTTTGGTTTAGAACGTATGGGTTGTAAATTTTTGGATTAAAAGTTGTATATTAAATAATTAAATTTGGACTATAGTGTAAAACACTTCTATTTCCTTCTGCTGACTTTTACATGTACTTTACACTGTTCTAGATTGTATAATGATGGACGAATGTGCTTTATGAGTAAAGATATATATTAACAGAATATAATTATACTCAAAGATAGATTCTATTTCAGGCATATTGCTATGTTGTCAATTAAATGGTTAGCTTTGTAATTATTAGATAATATAAGGACCAATCAACGGAACCTTAACTTTCGCATGTCTCTCTCAATGGGTCATCCTGTTCAATCGATATACACTGGATGGCAGTCCAATTATGATTAATTAATTTCTCCGTTATATGTCGTATACATCAAAGCTAAAGATAAATAAAAATTCGTTATTACTATTCAATACAACAAATTGTTCAACTAATACTAATTACAGTATATAAAAACTTTTATTTTATAGGATACAAAAAATTTTTACACTCTACATCAATCAATAAGACGCATTAATTTACTACCTCGCCATCGTCACTCTACACTCTCTCCTCTCGCTCCCCAAATCCCCAGCACTTGTTCTCAAAGCCGAATTGCAGAAAAACACTCAGCCCGCTGAAAGTTCCTATGCAACTTTAATTGAAAAGTTTCTCGCTCGACTTGCCCGCGATACGAAACATCCCCACTCTCTCGGGCGAGCTTTAATAATTTACATGTTACACGCTCAGAGAGTAGCGAAGAGCAGCAGGAGCGCAACGGAGATTGATCGGTGGTAGTGGCAGGCGGGGGTCAAATCATACGCCCCAATTGGAATTTGGCGCGCTCACAATTACACGTATCGACAGAAGCCGCGCCGCACCGAGGCGTATGCGATTCGGTGCGCGCGCTATCTTCTCCCCGAGCCTGCGGATGCGTGCAGCCTAACAAAGCGCAGAGCATTTGACAGCTGTCGGGGAAAAAGTCGTACTTTACTCTGATGCCCTTAGAGGTAGATTGTGCGTTAAAGGCCGCTTGTGTCGGCTGGAAAGTCAACTGGTTTCTCTGATTGCTCAATTTTTATGCTGGATTTTCATATAGTGACTAGTGATTTTGATTTTAGATAGATTGGATTGGATTTTTCTTTTAACCACTTTTTATTTGCTGTTAATCGTTCTTTATCTGAAACGAAATGCTGTGGCCCGATATATTTATCTCATTTATATCTTAACTATTAATAGTGCAGTAATGTACCGTAGAGAGATGTACATACATCATGATATACGTGAACAAACATTACATTTGACATGCTTTCTAACAGCATCTATTGATCAGTGAGAAACCATTCCAGATCTGTCAGCACTTCATTAGCGTCTAAGACTCTGATTAGTTTGTTGATGCATCGATTGGCCTGCGGAACTTCTGAAAACAGTTTACTAATTAGAGTTTGGTTATTAGAATTTGGTAATGAGAATTTAAATTAATTTTTAAATCTTATCATATATGAATCGACAAAAATCATATTTATTTCATTTTCTAAAACATGAATGCGAGAGAAATTTGTTCAAAATATACATCAATCTTATAAGTTCTAAAAAATGCAAAATAGGTCTTCCAAATCTTTAAAATTGCAAGTAAACATATAATTTATTTGCCATAAAGAGCATTTTCCTTTGCGAAACGAATTATACCTTCTGAACTTCCAAAAACTTAAATCATTTTACGAAACATTCTTTCCAAAATTTCTACACCGTCTTATTTCGCAAATTTCAAGATCTAAAGCAGGAACTACTGCTATTTTATCATCCAGCCATCCACCATTTCGTCGATAATTGTTCACCGCCCCCCATCAGCCGCACCAGTAGCTCAACCTTTGGCACCAAAGCCTCTCCAGGGCGACGTCGGCGCTGGCTTTGCAAGGTTGCGGCCCTCTCGACTCTCTCTCTCGCGTTCTCAATGCATGAATCAGCCACGCTCCGCGTCTACCCGGGGAGCAGCGACACGACCGTCAAAGTAAGAGAGAGAGAGAGAGAGAGAGAGAGAAAGAATGAGAGGCCTATTTCTCTCTGGCGCTCTTTAGTCCCGCGTATATCCCTTTTCTCTTTCACTTTTTCACACTTTCGCAAAGAGGAGGGTGGGGGCTGCTGTTGGGATCGGATTGAGTGCATGGGGTGAGCCTGCGAAAAAGCGACGCGAGATATTGACTTTCGATTATCGCGCTGGTTGCCGGAGTGAGAGAGCCCGGATGAATGGCAACTCGGCGAATGTTGGCAAGGTCTAAGTGCCTGAACGTGCGATTCGCCGGCTGACGCGCGTGAATCTAATGCCGCGTTTATTTATTGATTTTTTTTTCTTTTTTAGACTGCCGGGATAGTTCGTTTAATTGGTTATGGCGAGTTAAAAATTAGTATATTACCTACCTAGGCCAGTAAACTAAGAAATGTCTCAGATCACATGACAAACATGTGATCTGAGGCTTTCTTTTTTACTGGCCAAGGTGTGTATACTATTTTTCTGCTCGACGGCGCCGGAAAGCGGCAACTTCGTTTCGCGCGGCGGCCGAGAAGTTGGCGCTTTCCGGCCGGAGGGCAGAAAAGAATATTTTGTTTAACGGGTTGTGGTAAAAATTATATAACTAGGTAAAAATATCATTTTGGCGTTTAAGTATTATTTTTAATTTTAGTTAAAGGGTTATTTTTGAAAACTTAAACTAAGCAAAAGTAATCAGATTATTATTTAAAATAATAATAATCTTTAAAAATAACGAAAAGTTATTAAATTTGTTTCGTAGCAGTTCCTGTCTAGTTTACTATCACTTGATATTACGTCAAATAACGATGTTTGTCCTGAGTCAATTTCGATCGTACAAAATTATGAAACTATTATAAATTATAAATGGTTATGAACTAATAATATAACTTAGCCGATAGAAAAAAGCCTAAAAATTCAATAATATCAAACATTATTTTATTGCACTCAAACTCCAAATACTTTTGTAAATCGAACAATTTCATAAAAATTCTTATTCACCTTACTTGATTCAACGCGAAAAATTTCCAGGCAGGAAAAAATCACCGACACCGCATTACACCAATCAGAAAGAGGTATAAAGCATCATGCCGTAATCGAGCCAGAAAAATCCGCAGGCTTCGGCCCTCGGCAGCAGCAATCCGGCTCCTTGCCGGCGAGCTGCCCGTTTTAATTCACTTTGCCACTCGTCCCAAACTCCGCTGGCGCTCATCCTCTAACTGGTCACACTCTCCGATTCTCGCCTAGCCTCGATCCCGGGCTATTAGCAGCAGCAGCAGCGGCTCATTAGCGGGGAGACAAGCGCGCATCGATATCCGCGCTCGCGGCCTCGAAGACTAATAGACAAACACCAGGGAGCTAGCTAATTCCAGCGGGCAAGCCACTCGTCCGCGAATTAAATCGATGATCATCGAGACATTTGCCAGGAGCCGCTAACCTGTTGTCTCTCTTCTCTCCTTGCCGCGGCTGGCCTGGTTTCTCCTCGGCGTCGTCGCATCGTCGCATCGTCGTCGCGGAGTAATCGAGTTGAGCGTGTGCGCGCATGCTGCTGCAGCGCTGCATGCGAATGCGCCCACCGCTCTGGAAGTGGACGCCACGAGTTCGTTAAGGAGTTTGCGACCTGATTAACCGCGGTTGGCCTGCTTTCCGCGACTGGCTGCGCAATGACGGACCTTTAGGGCTGCAGCTCAACAGAACGGAAGCTGCTAGCTGAGCGACTGGACTTGGATTCGATGCGGTGGACGCGCTCAAAGAGTTTAATATTATTCGGCTCTGATTTTTCGACAAAGAGTTTGGCTAATTGTGCGTTGGGAACGTCAGGTTGTGCGGATGCTTGGGATGAGCTGCTTGAAATATGGAGGTGCGCGCTTTAAAATTTGATTATATTTATACCAACGTTTTAAATAGTTTTTTATGAGCTGTGTAATCTATGCGTAGAATTATACATTACTATAGACAAAATTGGTTATATTCAGAAAGTATAATTCAATTTTCTTATATAATTGTTTTAAATTTAAACATTTAATAAAGTATTATCTTTTTTATCTACGTTTTTAAGGCTTCCTGCCGATACAATTTTATTTCTAGCATTTCGACTGCTATATCTTTAGTGTTTTAAATATACGATCCTATTTTGAGCTGATTTAAATTATAATTAACCTTTCAAGTGGGTTATGGCACGAAACCGCGCAGTCAGATATGTCTTAATTATAAGAAAATTTATAGACTGCATAACAGAGAGCTATAATTAGAGCAAATTAATTCACGTTAAATTTGGAACCATTTTCCATATTCGCGAGTCGATCTTTATTTGATTAAAATTAGTCAACATACAGAAATTTACAAAGTTACGAAATATAAATAGCATATTGAATTACTAAAGCAGCTAGCTGTTCTTGTTCAAGCGCATATAATATTTGTAAAAATTTTCTAGCATTATTACTGTTAAAAGCCAGACTTTGAATTAACTAATAATAATAGAATCCAAGCTAGTCCAATAAACTTATCGAATAAATCAGAAAGTTAACCTTGAAAAAGCCAGCCATCTCCAAACATTTAACGACCAATCCGACGTATTGTTTTATCGACGTTTTATTTATGATCGACTCGCGTGAAAAATGTAGCACTCTCCGTAAAATTCCCCCCAAGAAAAGAAATAGCCTTGGCAGAAAAAGTCGATTAATTTAAGAATTCGAGGGCTGTAAATAAACATTCCGGCCAATGCATCATTATCTCCATCTCAGCGCCATTTTTTTTCTCATCCTCTCTGCACTTTTTTTTCGGCGCGGACTCGCAACGAACTCTCCGGCGTCCGTCTGTTGGAGAGGCCGCGCCGCGAGCGAGTCACTCTCAAAATTAAAACTTCCCCTATTACTCATCCACTCGTCGGCGGTGGCCACCCCTGCTGTCTGTCCGGGCGCGTCAGCCGCGGCGCAATCCCATCGACGGCCGCCCAATAAAATCGCGATAAATGGCTCGAGTCCTCGCGCTCTTGCTTCGCCCTAGGCTTATGCGCCACGACTTGATGAGAGACACTGTAAATTTGGAAGGTGGGGGGGTTGATGTCGATGAAAACAGGGGTGGCGGCTCAAACTCGACTTGGCGTCCACGCGAGCCGATAAATCCGTAAGTAGCGTTACGTGCGCCGACCGTATGGATAGGGTATTATCGGCTACGCGTTCACATCAATGCCAAATGGGAGATGGCCATTTAGGGCAAGGGATAGATAAGTGCAGTGGGGGGTTTATGGTAGTTGGACAGTGCTGCTGTTAACGAAATTAGATGCTTTAGTCGAAAGTCTTGTACTGAATGACAGATTTTTTTTTAGCTGCGCTGACTTTTTGGAATGTATATTGAATTAGATTAAAATTAGAGCTTTCTTAAGTAGATGTTAACTCAATTCAGTATTTTAAATTTTATTTTAACAAAAATTCTTGTATGCAGGCATAAATATTTTTTTTTTTTTTTTGAAAATGATTATACTTACAAAAACTGTAGGTCACACTGCTATCTACCTAAAAAATATGTTGCAACATGGTAAAAATTGTAATGATTTATAGTTTGTTTTTACGAGACAGAAGATTTGTGTTTTAGCGACTGGATTGGAACGGTAATTTATGTAGGAAAACGCTAGTAAATATTCTTTTAAATGTCAATAACAAAGAACTCTGATAAAATATTAAACCATTACCTTTTACTAAATTTCAGCAAACATCAATCACATACGGAGAAGTCGTTCCAAAATCAAAATTCCAAACTATATCCAATACATATCATAAAAGCAGTAATCACAGCTCTTTTCAAACCCACGAAGCTAAAAAATCCGCAGCCCATTCAAATACCCCCTGCAACTCGCGAACAAAACTGAAGCCTATAGTCAGTACCGGCCGATTTTCACGTTTGTGTCTGCGCGTATGCGTTCTTAGCGTCGAAATTTGATTAGCGCACCGGCACAAAGGCGCGCCGGCAATTTCATCGTTAGAGCAACTCGAGAGCGCCGTAAGTCACTCAAGGCGCGTTAGCGCGTGTGTATATTTCCTCGCAGCGTCCCGACTCTCTCTCTCTCTCTCTCTCTCTCTCTCTCTCTCTCTCTCTCTTCTCGACTTGCTCCTCGGCTTGCCTGTCGCATGCGCGCGTGAGTCAGCAGCTCCTGCGGGACTTATATCGTCTTTTCCATAAAACGATTCCGCTTATGCGCGCCTTTCCCTTAAGGCAAGAGCGAGCTTATGCGCGAGCGGCGCATGTCTCTACGCTGCCCTTGTTGACGGAGGATATTTCGCTGGCAAGGGGGTAGGGGCTCGAGAGATCCGATTTGATTTGATCTGTTATGCTAATAAGGCCGAGTGCGGCCGAAAAATTGAAAATTACAGGAGATTTTGGTACTTTCGGAGGAGGAGGTGCAGAGGAATTGTTCTGTGAATAGAGAAAGTAATATAGTTACGTTTGGGTACGTTTGTCTTTGATCTGTGATGTTGTATAAATAATTAGCAAAAAAATATGAATTATACAGGGATTGCCTGGCCATTTTTGAAATAAAAGTATAATAATCATAATTATAAATCAGAAAAATTACAATTTTCTCCAACAAAATTTTATAGGGTTCTCTATTCAAACTAATTATCTATTATCCGTTACATGTCATTGCACTAAAATCATTTTAAATTTTCTTAATCTTAGTTAATCTAACTTTAGAAAATATCATAATTAATTTACAAATAAATTCTGTGTCTAAATAGTCGAGAAAAATATCGAAAGCCATATTCATTAGCGTCCAAGCATTTCCGTAAAAGGTTTCTCCTATTTCCACAAGAAATTAATTGACGAGCCATTTAGAGGCGAACAATACAGCGGCAGCGGAGAGGAGAACGAAAATAATAAAAGCGAGAGAGGGTAAAAGCCGAGAGTGACGAGTGGTGTAGAAGCGCTGAGAGTGATGTCGATCTGAAAATGTCCGTTTATGAGTGGACGCGTCGTTGACGTGATTGTGAATAATTCATGTGCGGGGACGGTTCAGCGCCGTGTCCTTGATGCTTCGCGCTCGCGCGCGCGCGCCCCGACGGGATCAACTAGCCGTGTAATTCGAGAATCCAGGAGAAAGAGAGAAGGAGGGACAACGGGCTCGGGATATTTTTTATGTAAATCAATCGGAGAACATGCGGTTGTCTATTGGGATCATTGACTTTGTTTTTTTACTTTTTTTCCAAACTTTTTTTACGCTGGATATGAGCTTCTTTGTGGGAATGATTCTGTTTCTTGATTCTGAGTTTATAATAGAGTAAAAATGTTGACAATTTTTATGTATATTTTTATTTGGTGAAAAGGATTTTAGGAAAATTAGCATCAGATATTTTAACTTTCAGCAAGTATAATATTATGCTAAGAACAATCTACTTTAATACATTTATAAACATTGGGAATTTTCAGCGTAACATTAACATTATAATTTTTAAAAAAATTAAAAAAATATTCTTATTGAGACATAAAGTTTTATAGACTCCTTAGTGAAGTCGCTATTTTAATATTATCGTTATTAGTGCAATTTCCAAGTAATGCCAACAAAAATTTCGTATAATGGGATTGCGAAGTGGATCGCAAGGAAGATGATAATAAGATGCTAATTAAATGCCGTCATTTTAATTCTCCAGTTTTCCTGCACCTGGAAAATTATGTTATACCTTATTATGTGAAACACGCGGTTATTAACCTTTATAACGGAAAAGATATTTAAAACGGTACACTTGCTTGGTTAATTTTGAATAAAATAAATTCTCTTTAAAAGTTTGAATATTAATAACTAGAATTTTATAATGAAAGCATTCATTTCGTTTTAAAAACGTAGAAACAAAATGTTCAAAACAAATGATAGAAACAGGTGAAGCCAAAGCTGAGTAGCTAGAAGGGTAAGTTGGCTCAATGCCAGTGATTGTACGTATATAAGACATATGGCGGCATAGCTGGTACAGCTATGTAGAATAACATCGCGAATGCGCTTGTAATAGTTTATAATGCCAGGCTATCATTTTGCTCTAGGAAAACAGCCTTTTGTGATTTCATATAAAGCAGTTCTTACAAAGAAAAATTTTTAAATATAAATATTATCTGGATTAAAAAAATTTCATTCTATAAAAAAAATGCCTATAATTTAGGCATTTTCAACTGCAGGCTTTAATTGAAAAGTTTTCCTGGCTGTATATGAAATTTTACATTTTCTGTTTTCATATTTTAACGTATACCTTTAAAATTTATACCTTTAGTTTAATAAGTTAAATTACATTCGTACGCTAGTGATACATACAATTAACATTTCCATTTTCATCTACAACTAAGTTTCAGAAAAAATGTCAGAGTTTAAAAGTTTTAGTTAATATTGAAATTACTGTTAAAAGTCCGGTGCCCTTTTTAACGCACTTCGTGTCTTAAAAACAGCACTCACTACACATTTTTTTGTGTAATATGAATAATTAACTAAAAGTACACAGATAATGTGTAGTTTTTCGATACAAACAAGTAGAGAAATACGCATATTTCATTTTCAAAATACACAGGATATGTGTTGCTTTTTATACACATTATTTGTGTCGTTCTTGATTTTACTATACACAATACACAAAATTTTTTACAGTGATCCTCTACTTTACACAACTGTTCTTTCATATTGCGTTAAATAAAAATACTACAGCACGAATTAAATTCTTTTTTATTATTTTCCTCCGGATTACGAAAACCTCTACTCAATTAAAAATTAACAGTTAAAAGTTTTATTATAAAAAGCAAAAAATCTCTCCTTGAATAGAAGTAAAATCACTTCCTCCACACAAAAATTCCACAACGACCTAGCCTCGTCTCCGTCCCGAAAAAAAAACTATTTCTCTCGCTTCAAATTTTCCAGCCAGTAGTAAAAGTCGCCGTCCTCCGCGGCCGTGTCCATACGAAAATCAAACCACTCCCGAACCCGGCAGCCCCACTTCACAAAAAAACTCCTTCCAAAAAAAAAGTGCCGGGAGCCAGAAAATCCCAGAGTATATCGCCCGGCCGAATCTCATCCTTCCCACCTTTTCATCCCCTCCGATACTAGCTGGCCGGCGTATCAGATCGCTCCCGGCTCCTTTCACAGCGCAAAATTGACCGAGTGCCGTTTATGCAAATGTGGGTGAGTAGTGCGCGCTGCGGCGTCCTTTTTCCCACCCTTTTTTCTCGGCATGTACAAAGGCATGCTTATGTAGAGGAGGGAGAGAGAAGAGGTGATCATGTCGAGAGGCCGTTTGCAGTTCCGGAGAATGACTCTTGTCCTTTATCCGCGCGCTAAGAGGGTGTCGCGTGTGTGCGCAAGACAGACGCGGGTCCTGGTGTGTATAGCGGGACGAGGGTGAGGATGACGAAACAATGAGGGTTGCCGCTGAATTATCTTTCTTTTTTCCTTCTTTGCTTTTTATTCTTTTATGCGCGAGGGTGCGACTCGAGGAGACGCGCGTAGGCGGCTGTTTTTTAGGCCGGGAGTTTGAGAGCCGTAGATCAAAGATTGCGCGATTCTGGCGTTTAAGGGATTTGTCTGTGAGTATCAGTTTTATTGATGGGCTGTGTAATTTAAAGTGATTTATTTATTATTTAATTTTATTTTTCTAGCTTGTTTTTCCTTTTACAAATAAAAATTGTTGTTCCGTAAAAATATGTTTTGCGAAACCATCGGAAGAGATATTGTTAGAAAATATTCTAGTCTCTGTAAAAAAATCTTGATTGTTTTAAAAAATGTTGTTTACTTGAAAGTATGTTATTATTTTTTTTTCTTATACTAAAATAAAACTGTATAAAAAAGTTAACAATTTAATAAACTTTCTAGCAATCAGTAAAAAACTGTATATAACAACCCACGTTATCCAACATCATGCCTTACTCGTTTTAGTTTCAAACCCCCGAAAACAAAAGACAACAGAACCAGCCGAACACCCGACCCGAAAAATAAAAAAAAGAAATCGTCAACGGGAGTCGCTCTCGTCTCCGCGCGTTGGTAGCTCGCGCTTTCGCCGCGCTGCGCTCACAAACGAGACAATAGGATCGCACTGCCAACTTTTCAATCCCCGGAATTGGGCGAGCACATCTCCGGCTGCATGTGGATGCGCTCTCTCGTCGCTCTCCCCTTTTTCCCCGTCACTAGGATGACTTTCCGCCGCACCCTCTGGCTTTTTGCCGTTGGCCAGACCGCGGGGGAGCGAAAGCAGAGGGATGGACGCGTATATATATATATATATATATATATCCAGGCCGCTTAATGTCCTTTTTTTGTGGCGCTGATTTTTTCGGAGGAGCTGCCTTCGAGAGAATGGAGTAAGCGCGAATGACAATGAGACAAGGAGGCTGCGCTAGCTCGGTCGACCCCGCGGTTTTTGCGTTTTGTTTCAAAGCCTTTCTTTTGCGCTGATGCGTTTCTGGAGAATCGAGCAGCGACTTTCTTTTGCTGGCTCGTTTAGCGAATTGTTTTTCAAATACGGCTTCTACGGCTAGAACGTTATCCATATTTTTGGTAGTTGAGTAGCTAGCTCTGAATAATCATTAATTCAGCTTTTAAAATTATGCTTATACGAAGTATACATCCGGCCGCATTAAATTTTCCAGCGAGTCTGATTTAAAAAATGACGTCTTTCTCGAGAGCATAGAAAGTACGTTTTGACCTCCAGAGCATTCCAGTGAAAGAGCTAATTTAAAATTTCTTCAGGAAACAGCGAAACTCATTTTCCCCGCTGCAGCCTGGCGCTCGTGCGGCACAAAAATTCCCACATCAAATTATGCGATAGCCACTAAGAATTTTAATAAAAGAGAAAATTCCCTTCGCGAGAGCACACATATATATGAAAGTCCTTCTAATTACAACACTTGCAAGAGAAATACCTCCGCGCTCCCATATAAACATAAACTCCATAGTCAAGAAGCACGAGCCTCGGCGGATCCCACATGCGCGCATGAAAAAAGCAGGTATACTGCACACAGCACAGAGCTGCGCCCTTGGAAAGTGAAGTCACACAAAGCCTCCGTACTATCATCCCGGCCGCAATTTCTTCCATTCAGCGCGAAGAAAGCAGCTCTCGCGCGGCCGGCAATCTAATTAAGGAATGCCTCGGCGGAAAGCCGAGCGGCGCTGTTTGCATTATGTACGTTGTTATGTTAGGCGCCTGGCGTTTGCTTTAGAGCCGCGTGTTTGTAGACGCGAGCGGACTTAGCGATGATAATAGCGAGCCAATACGACGGGATTATATACAAGCCTCTTCGGCCGCCGCCACCGCGCGCGCACCCGGCTCTGCTGTTGCCGGGGCTATATTATAAAATGGGGCCATTTTCGGTGCGCTCTCGTGTGTGCTTCGGGCTATGAAACAATGAAACGAGCGCGGTTTCTGCAGCAGTTTTCTTTCGACCTGTAATCGGAGTAAACAATTGTTTGGCCGGAGGAGGATAAAGGCGCTGCGAGCAGCTTTGCGGGCTGGTTATCTGCGGGGATCTTTAGCCGGTGGACTCTATTATAATGAGATTATTGTTTTCTAGTCTGATTTTTTAATGGGAATTAATGCAAAAGTCTGGTTAATTTGCTTTTTTAATTTGGTTTTCATGGTCGTTTGTTTATTTGGAGTTCAGGTTGATAACACTTGGAACGTTAACGTTATATGATTGTAATTAACATGGATTGACAAGCGAAAAACTAAATTGTTTACTGTGACGTATTGATGTTTACGCAGGGACTTTGCACTGGCAGTAGTTAATTGGAGTGATTTTCCTTTGTTATGTAGACAACTGCCATTACTGCAGTCTGGTAATCAAACGTTTCATCGCATTAATTGCGTTTTTAATTACATTCGGCGCTGTTATTTCAGCCGGCCAAAGTGCTCGTAACAAAATTAACCGATATTAACCCATTCCATGTTGTCAGTCATCCTTTTGGTCATATTAAAACTGGAGTAATCATTATAAATCAAACGAGTTTTGTTTTCTAATTAACATATTGTGTATGTGGGCATGCTAAATGTTTAATCAGTTAAGAGGTTGATCGTAATTATGAAAATTGCGCATAATTTTGCATCTCTGATATATCCACAATCCTATAATTACATTTTCTCAATTTAGCATAAGCCACAGCAAATAATCTATATTCTGAAAACTGCATTATAATTAAAACTTTCTTTTCAATCAAAACACAGGATAATAATAAAACTTGTTACTTTTATTACAGTACAACGGTCGATCCACATCCGTCCTCCTGATCGTCTCGCTCGCTGGGATCAAAGTATGCAGTCCAGATGGAAAAGTAAGTACCACGCATTTTTTTTTCTTTTCAGAAAATAAAAAATCAGACTCTGCTTTTCGTGTCAGCGAGCGTGCAAAGCCAAAGGCACGCAGCATATGTACGCGTATATATATATATATATACCATCCACTGCGCGAGTGCGCGAAAAATAGAGACGGAGAGAAAAATTAACGCGCCGAGTCGCGCTATGAGTGATCTCAAGCGTGAGAGAAACTCGGCCAAACCTCGGCGTTCCGGCACAAAACGCGCACCTTTGACGCGCGCTTTAAAGGGCTTTCAGTTTTTTGGATGATTTCGCGGAAGCTTTTAAAAGCTCCGGGCGCGACGCGCGCAAAATTACGTTCGACAATGTTGCGGCCGAGTTTTTCTCGCTTTTCAGACGCGTCGCGCGGCTAAGCGCTCGTAAACCGGTTTTTTGTCAAGTTTACGCGTCCACCTGGCGTTTTCCACCCCGCGAGTACTTTTTTTCCAAGTTAATTTTGCATAATTATGAATTTTCATAAGCTGGAAGGGAGGGCGGAGCGGGATATCTCCGCGCTTGTAATTTAGCTTTTTTTCAACTGCAAGCGTTGAGCCGCGTCGTTAACTTCGAGATGAGGAGAAATACATATTTACGGTTTAAATGGAAAAGTGCTTTTTAAATTGGAAATGATTAGAAAATTTTTAATATTTGATTCAAATTGAAAAAGAAATATTAATGGTAGTTTGAAGAAATTCGGTACATTTTTTATTCAACTTAAATGGTGAAATAAAACTTTATTTCAACAATTGATTAAGCGATTTATTTTATTTTATTTAGCGTTAAAAGTCGTTCTAAAAGCACAAATTATAGCACATGATAATTCCAGCAAAACAATTTTGTTATTTTGTAATGGGCACGTTCTATAATGAAAACGTGTTGATCTGAGGCTTTAATGCTGAAATCACTTTTCAATGTACATGATGCTATGCTTTCACGTAAATCGGTGAAATCCATTTGTAAAATAAAGTTTTACAGTTAATTTAGCACCTGCATAATTCTATTTAGCATTTGGATATAATTTACTTTATTTATTTTTGTAACCTTTATTTTCAATAATTTCGAGTTACTTGTTTTTAACGTGATTAAAGCTTCTTCAATATCTATTAAAAAAGGGCAAAGGAAAAAAGTTTTTCGTAATAGATGATAAATTATTTAGGTGAACGTGACGTCAGACTCAGTGCTCGACTGAAATATATTAGCGGGGTCTAATTATTCCCTGACAAGAGCAAATTGCAATCGTGATAATAAGTACCGTGAATATTTCCGAGGTCGGGCTGAAAATATCTTGGCTCGAGCATCTTAGATTTAGATAGTTCTAAGTATATATACCCCAAGAAGCAAACTACTGTTATTTCTAAAACGAGCCATATAGAAATGTAATCTCTATTATTTCGACTAAAAGCACAATTAATTTTTAAAGTACCATAGAATCAGATTTGAAAGGAAAAACTTGATAATTCTAATGAGCAGTTGACAAGACAGCATGACAGATCTCTTTAATCGTAGAAAACTATAAATTTCATTTAACGAGATGTAACGTTAAACTGGAGCTCGGTGTTAGTTTTGGCAGGCGTGTATTACACCCTCGAGAGTCTCGAGCTTTCCGACTTAAAGCTGCGTCTTTCCGACGACTGACATTATCTACTTACAGCAGGCTCCTCTCTTGCAGCAGCACCGACAAACATACTTAGCCTCCCGAACCTTCGCGTATCCCTTCACGCTTAACGAGTCCGGGGGGCAAGCGCCTCGCGCACGTTAATGGAAAAGCCCTTTAAAGCCCCGGCGCGCGTACACGCGAACGCGCTCGGCGAAAGTTCAGTCAGCTCCTACTCCTGGCCATTTGTTCGCCAGCGCTCGCTTTGGCCTGGCCCTTTAATATCATCAGCCATGCACCATTTTGCCCTCTCGGCTGGTAAATGGGTCACTCTCGCCTGCGGTTAGATTAAAAATTTGTTTGTATATGCCAAACAACTGTTTCATAACTAGTTCGGGCCTTTTGCCCTCGAATTCGGCCCCGCGGGGTATTAAGGGGCTTCTCTCTCTCTCTCTCTCTCTCTCTCTCTTTCTCTCTCTCTCTCTCTCTCTCTCTCTCTCTCTCTCTCTTTCGCTCTATCCATTGTGCAAAGTACAAAAAGCGGCTGGTTTTCTGGGAGAAACTTTTCAGGATGAGTGTAAGCGTGCAGCGCACGAGCCATTCATGATGCATTACTCGCTCCGGGCCGAATCGATGAGAAACGGGGTTTTTGGAGAATTGAAGGACTTTGCGCGATTAATCTTTTAGAATGACTGACGTTTTAGTGACTAACGGTTTTGGCGTTCTCTTGATTGAAGTACTTTTTAATTTAGTGGCATTGGAAGAGTGAAGAAAATGTTGTTGGAGCGAGAAGAATGGATAAAAACCCATTTTTTATATTATATTTTTAAATAACGCATTTTTTATAAAAATATTTAAATTATTATAAAAATCTCATTAAAACAATATTTTTTACTAGTTTTATTATAGTACTCTTAAAGTATTATAAGCTTATTCAACAAATATTAAAAGTAGAAAAAATATTACAGTTGACGATATTACTGAAATGTTGGTACGGTAGAAACTATTCGTGTTCCATTTTCAAACTCTCGTAAAATTGAAAATCTAGTCCATTATGATACCCGGCTAAACTTTAGATAAGTGGAATTTCAACCCGAAAGATTTTCCACCCTAGGTATTTGGAAAGTACTTTTACCTTTATTGAAAATTCAGTAACGAAATGACGGCGTGCTCTAGCATTCAAATTATTGAAAACGTGCAGATCTTTAGCTTTATTTCTTTCAGTCAGTTTTTAAAGAGTTTCAAAAAGTTGTTGAAAAAGTATCAAATAAAACTAATACTTGAAAATGTATTTTTTTTTCTTTTTGTAAATAAAGTAGCTATAACAAAACCGAATTTCGTAAAAGTTATAAAAATTTAATACTAAATAAAATTTTATATCAGTATATAGGTTTTAATAAGGTCTAGCTATTACATAAACAATTTCTTCCAGTTCCAACATTTTTATTATAATAGTATATCTCACTTTACCCAACCTATTCTCCCCTAAATAACACTCCATTTTCCTCTCTGAAACATATATGAGCGAGCCGCTTCTCTCGCCTTCCGACCTCACTTAACCTACCCCCCGCAAAAAAAGGAAGTTGACTCGCTTACACACGCACTTATCCACAAGTCGAATTCGAGCGGCTAGACATCAACGACAAAAATGTGTTGGACGTTTCTCGTGCTTTCGTGAAGATCGCAGCCTCCACCAGCTCGGTTGTTCAGGGCAAAGTCTCGAGGGACCCGCGCTTCTCTCCGAATTTCCTCAGCGGTGATTGGCAGCCTGAATGAATCCGGCCGGCGTAGACTAATGCGACCCGCCGCCACGCTCGGCCCTCTTCCTCTCTCTCTCTCTCTCTCTCTCTCTTTCTCTGTATGTATATATATATATATATCACTTGCCATTCTGATTGATAATACACCTACTACTGCCTGCGGCGGCCAACGCAGACATCGCGGAATTTCGCCGAAATTTCAGCCGCTCCTTTCGTTTGTCTCGCGTAGTATTTCGCTTTGTGTCTCGGGCGTCGGCTCATTGTGCGCACGAGCTTTTCTTTCCCTAGGTGTACGGTTACTAATACGGAAGGTGGTGCGTTCATTGGGGGTAGGAGGATAAGGCTGAATTGGCTTGTTTCGAACTGGCTGGGTACGATTGTTCGGGCTGGATGAAAGGGAGAGTTGATCAATAGCGAAAGATGGATAATGATTGGACAAGGTTAGTTTTGAGTGTTGAGTTACAGAGCGTAAGTTTGCAATCATGCCCCCGCGTTTATGCTGTCAAAGGATTTGAATAACTTGTACGTGGCGTGAAGCCTTGTATTTAAATACATTTGAAATTGATGTTGTTTGATGGACCGTCTGCCATTCAGTGATTTTAGTATGTCTAAACGAATATACTTTTTTTTTAAATTAATCATCTTCAACAACTTTTACGGGGGGAGGACTGATTGAATGTGAAATTGATTAGTCCTATTTACAGTGAAGAAGGGGGAGGGTCCGATCATTAAAATATTTTTTATTTAAGTACTATAAACTTTTTAGTAAGAAATACATTATTTATAACCATTTCATAATCAAAAAAATTAATATTAACAAACACAAAAATCTAACGATTCTATATAATTTTATAAGAATTAGTTATCCAAAGAATTATAAAAAACGGAATTATCCATTCAAACGGAATTCGAAGATAAGTGAGATCTCGTTAAATCGCTTTTTTTCGCTAATGGACAGCCACTGCTCTTGCCCAGGTTCACAAAGCCTGCACTCGCTCCCCTTCAAGAAACCACCTCTCTCGCCAGATCCTCAAGGTGGCACGAGGTAAGATTGAGAGAACCGCGCTCGCGCGCCATTCGTTCAAGTTCCTCGCAGAAAGAAGGAGAAATCGGCGGCGGCTGGCCCGGAAATGAAGGAAGTGCGACGCCGCCGCCGGACTCCCCGGCGTGAGCTTCTGGAGAAAGGAAAAAGCGCCGCGCGCAAAGCGACGCCAGCGAATGTCTTGAAGGACGCGGGCGCGAAAAAGGAAAGATCGCGTTTTCCAAGAGACGATCGGTGCAGAAGGTATATATAAAGGTGGGTTTCTCCTGGAAAACTTTATTACCGCCGTCGCCGGTGCGATGGAATTTATTACTTTTGCGCCCCTTTGATTCTTTCTTAAAGCTAGTTGGTTACGGATTTTTTCTTTGCGACTGTGTTTTTTTTTTTTTTTTTTTTTTTTTATTATTATTGACTGGAGCTAGAAGTAAAGGTGGAGAAAGTTTTTCGATTTAATTTTGATTACGAGAGCATTCTCGATTAAAGTTGGAACTGTGATAACTTTTTTGTAATCCTTATTTTCCCATTTTTGATTAACTTAGAATATTATAATCCCTTATTAAAAAAGTGATGACGGAAAAGTGAAGCCAGGATAAAACGTTTATGATTGGCTAATTCTGTTGAGATAAAGAACGCGTATGGTTGATGTCGATAATATAACCTTGCTTTAAGCTGAATCTGATTGGTTCAATCTTTGTTGCGTGAATGTGAATGAAATGAAACGTAACGACTGCATGCCGTATTTTTCATTGTTCTTAAAAACATAGCGCGTCGAAGTTATATCTAATGTTAATTAATATTCTATAAACCATAATAAAATAACTTTCGAGATCCTAACCTCAAAATGTTATTTTCA
Organism: Eupelmus kiefferi; assembly: GCA_030522745.1. Classification (NCBI taxonomy): domain Eukaryota; kingdom Metazoa; phylum Arthropoda; class Insecta; order Hymenoptera; family Eupelmidae; genus Eupelmus; species Eupelmus kiefferi. Next base: position 6,899 of record JAPYZB010001097.1, on the reverse strand, counting down.
ATAAAATTAAATATTACAGTATTGTGTTTAGTTATCATAAAATTTCAGTTAAACTAATCAAAAGAAAAAAAAGAAACTATGAATTAAAGTTCAAAAAATTTGTTTTAGCAAGTATAAAAAATAGCATAGAGCGCGCGTAGCGCGCTTGAATTTAGCTAGTAGATAATAAAAACTTGTATAATCATCATTCATATTTTATAAGCAATTAAACATAAAACTGGCTTTTTTATTTATAATCATTATACTAAGCACTTGAGGAGTTCTTCTAAAACTGTCGATATAGTCTCTAAAATTCATAGAGCATTACCCCAAAAAGCTCTTCTCGAGCCAGCTACCTTCGCTACACTCTAGTTCCATAAAATTTGAAGCTCCTTTAACAACCCCTCGCGTCGCTTTAAACGCCAGTCCGTGTCATACATGCTCAAAACTAATCCCCGAGATTTATGAGGTACGCTAGCTTGCCCGGCCTTGTGTATATACGCAAGGCGCTCGCTCTAACACAAGCCTCTTGAATTTCGGGGCAACTGATTAGGCCATTTCGGCCGCGAGACGAGCCGTCACTCAAAGCGTCTCTCCGCCTGTGAATATCAGTCGAATTTCCGTTTGGGTGCTGCCAAACTGCGCCCGGCAACTTTGACAAATTACCGAAGGGGTTTCTACGTCTCGAAATATCTCTCCCTCTCTCTCTTCTCTCTCTCTCTCTCTCTCTCTCTCTCTCTCTCTCTCTCTCTCTCTCTCTCTCTCTCTCTCTCTCTCTCTCTCTCTCTCTCTCTCTCTCTGACTCTCTGTGTAAATCACGTGCGCCTACGTAATACTTTATGATCAATCATGAGGAGCTGCAAGCAAGACTTACAGACGGACCGTGATAAATTTAAACGTCTAATTATCATAGCAATATATGTTTATGGAAAGGGTTGAAAGAAAATGTTTCATTGCGAATAGACAAGTTGTTATATTTTGTATAAAAAACATTTAAAAATATATAAATTAAAATTATCGATAAAATTATTTATATTCAAATATTCATATAAATCATTTAGTAATATTTACATTTTGTTAGATTATTTAAGTTACATACGATAAATAAAAAAAGATCTAAATTTATAAAATAATAATTATTATTAAATAAATATTTAAGAATAATAAAATTAAAAGAAAAACAGTAACTAATTCTTGTATCTTAGGCTAAATTATTCATTAATAATTTATTACTATCACTGGAATTTAATAATGCAAGAGCACTAATTATCAATATTTTTAAATTAACCAATGATTCTTTCAATTTTAAAGATATCTTTGTTTTCATTGTGTGGCATTTGATAAGACGATTAATAAGATGTCTGGTAAGACTTTTGATATACAGGTGTTGACAGTGGTGATTGTACTGAGGGTATAAGAGTTGAAGAATATGGAGGTGAATGATATATTGAAGATTGTAGAGATGAAGGCTGCGGATAACTTTGAGGTGGCAAAGGTGGTAATGATAATGTTGGTGTAGATAATTAATAAATTTTAGATGGTGAAGTTGGAAGTTGTGTATATATCGAAGATTTCGCAGAAGAAAATGAAAGAGACTCTAAAGAAGGTGGTGATGAAGGTGGCGCATATACTGGAGATAGAATAGTCTGAGGTGTTGAATATTTTGTAGACGATAAAGCTGTAGGCTGCAAATATAATGACGATGGCGAATTTGAATATGGTACATAGTTTTTAGAAGTAGGAGCTAAAGGAGTTGAATATTTTAAAGATGACGGAGTTGAAGGTGTCGTGTTCTCCGAAGTTAAGGGCACGGAATATACTGTTGATAGCGGAATTGAAGGTGGCGAATATACTGGCAATAGCGAGTATACCGAGGATGACGATCGTACTGGAGATGACGAATGTACTGGAGATGTCGAATGTACTGGAGATGTCGAATATACTGGAGATGGCGAACGTGCTGGAGATGATGAATATACTGGAGAGGGCGAATATACTGGAGATGGTGAATGTACTGGAGATGACGAATATACTGTAGATGGCGAATATACTGTAGATGGCGAATGTACTGGAGATGGTGAATATACTGGAGATGGCGAATATACTGGAGATGGCGAGTATACCGAGGATGACGATCGTACTGGTGATGACGAATGTACTGGAGATGACGAATGTATTGGAGATGTCGAATATACTGGAGATGGCGAACATGCTGGAGATGATGAATATATTGGAGAGGGCGAATATACTGGAGATGGTGAATATACTGGAGATGGCGAATATACTGTAGATGGCGAATGTACTGGAGATGGCGAATATACTGGAGATGACGAATGTACTGGAGATGTCGAATATACTGGAGATGGCGAACATGCTGGAGATGATGAATATATTGGAGAGGGCGAATGTACTGGAGATGGTGAATATACTGGAGATGGCGAATATGCTGGAGATGGCGAGTATACCGAGGATGGCGATCGTACTGGTGATGACGAATGTACTGGAGATGGCGAATATACTGGAGATGGTGAATATACTGGAGATGTCGAATATACTGGAGATGACGAATATACTGGAGATGGCGAATGTGCTGGAGATGGTGAATATACTGGAGATGAAATTGAAGGTGTTAAAGTCTTTAGAGCAACTGGAGTTAATGGCACCGAAAATATTGATGATGGCTGAGGAATTGAGTATGGCGAATACACTGGAGGTGGCATTGAAAACGATGGGATGGAATTTGAATAAGGTACATATTCTGTAGAAATAGGAGCTGTAGAAGGTGAATGTGTTGAAGGATATGAAGTTGAATGTGGTAAATATTCTGCAGCATTTTGTTTAGGTATTGGAATTGTTAGTGGTAGATATTCTGTAGAAGACGAAGTTGAAAGACGCAGATTCTCGGCTGGAACTACTTTTTGAACAGGGGGATACGATGAAAGTGTCGAAACTGTAGGTGGTATATATGCTACTGTTAATGGTGGTAGTGAAAAATTTGATTTTATTGGAGGTGGAACTAGTGGCAATATTATCGGCGTTTCTAACTGCTGATCAGATAGAACTTTTTCTGATAGTTCTGAAGTTACTGTAGGGGGTGCCAGTGAATAGAGGGATGACACGGGCGCCGTTGATATTGAATCTGACGGTATTTCTAACGATTCTAGCAATGTTAAAGGTGCTGCAAGTGTCAATGATGATTCAGGAGATTGAGGTGATGATATAGACTCTAATGGTGACGTACATGGTACTTCTACTGGCGGAATCAATACTGTTGGCGATAATTCTAGCGGTGGAGATTCTGATAGTGAATATACTGACGGAGCTGTTTCTGCACATGATGCTGATGCAGAAGAAAGCGGAGGTAATGGTAGTGTCACTGATAATGGTGAAGGAGAGGATGGCGATTCTACTGGTACTAGCGATGGTGAATATGGTGATTCTGTTACTGTTGATAGTGATGGTAATCTTTGAGGTATTGAGGAAACTGTCGTTGGATATTTGATTGTTGGCTGAGGTGGTAGTTGTGGCGATAATGCTTCCTTTAAATGTAATAATGAAATTTGTATTAATTCAATTAAAATATATTAAAATTATCAAATAGAACTTACGAGTGCGCTCGGCAACATATCAGTAACAACATCTAAAATAACATTCAGCAAATTATTGAATTTCTCAGAGAATTTTAGCTCTGCTTCTTGTTTAGGACTTAACTTGGGCTGAAAATACATAATACTGATTAATTCGTTAAATTTAATAACAAAGTCGTTGATTGCTTACTTTGATTTTTATATATAATTATATTTTTTTGTTAGTATAGAACCTATGATTATCGATACTTACATTTATCATATCGTTTACTTCTGGTTTTGGTAAAGGACTTGCTAATGCAATAGTGATAATTGTGAGACCAAATAATATCCTCTTCATTTTGATTAATAAAATTTCTAGCATAAAAATAAAATGTCAACATTAAGAATTAAAAAATTAAAGAAATCATTACAAAAACTAAATAAATTCAAATATTTATAAAATAATTACTCTTTATTACTAAAATTAGTCAAGTGATACATCTTACCGTTATTCGAACTATTTAACTACTTAACAAGTGTTAATGTTTTTTTGTGAAATAAGATGCCAAAATCTCTGCTTTTATATTCGAGAGTGGAAAAAAGTTCTTATTATCGTATCCCAAAAATGATTTGCGATTAGTTACCAGGTAACAAATTTTGATTTTGATATGTTTATGGACAGTGATTTTAAATTTTCTCCTTTGAAACGATTAACAATTTTATCTCTCTGTTTTATGTTTTACAAGAGGAATTTGTAAAACAACGTATAATAATATTTTGGTAAAAGAATGCATGAACTCTTTACGCTAAGCGTATAACATTATTATCAAAAAAGATAAAGATTTATTCGTGGACAATGCAAAAATATTGAGAGTTTCTAAAATTACATGTAACTCAGTCACTGAATAAGAGTTGGTAAAGAATATTATAAATAACTAAAAATGAGAAGAAACAATATCAGTGTCATGTGTTCTATTTAAAAATATTAACAATGGTTTATATTTATAAATTACTTATAAATATAAAAAAATAGCAACTACTTACAAAAATAAATCAGTACAAGTTAAAAAATTAATATTTCAAATTGAATTTTATTTTGGAAATAGTTGTACCTCGATACAAGAGGTTTATTATAATATCTTTTTCTAATCTTTTAAATCTCAATCTCTCTTTTCTTTAATAGCAAGTGAAAGAAGGAATTAATTTTTATAAAAAAGTTGCTTAATAAATTTTGTCTATAAATTTGCTATTTAAAATAGCCTGCCATCTTGTTATTTGTTTTTAACTTGAATTCGAACATTACTCAGTGTAGGTTCATTTAAGTTAGGAATATATTTTATCTTATCGGATCTTAAAGGATTAATTATGCATTTTAAAAAGTGTTATAATGATATACTTTAATAATATTGCGCGCATTTGCCTATGAATGAGGTATTAAATGAATTTGACTTTATAAAGATGTAAGAATTTAATAAAAAGTTTTTATTAAAATAAAAATATAAATATAAATATGAACACGTATTCGATGAAAACATAGATAAAAAATTTAAAATGTTGAATACGTTAAAAAAAAAAATTGCAAAGGAAATATAAATGGAAAAATTAAAAATCATTGGCAAAATTACATTGAAGAAATTTAAAAATATTTAAAAAGATTTATTCTAACAATTTCAAAATGTTTTATATATTCAATTTTAATTATTAAAATATTAATTTTTAAACAAGTTTAATATAAATTTAAATTATAAATGAAATTTCTATATTTTATTTAAATTTCAATTAACAGGTAGTAGCATATCTAACTGAAAAACTGCGAGTAATCGTAATAACAATATTAAGTTGGCTATAAGTTCTATAACAAGTTTATAACTTTTATAACGACACGTTATTTATACGCTCGGGCTGTATACGCTGGTGCTGGCGCTGCTGCTGCATACGCTGGAGATGCCGCTGCATACGCTGGGGCTGCCGCTGGATATGAATACACTGGAGCTGGAGCTGGTGCTGGATATGCATATACTGGCGCTGGTGCTGGATATGTATATGTTGGAGCTGGAGCTGGCGCTGGATATGAGTACGATGGCGCTGGCGCTGGATAAGAGTACGATGGCGCTGGCGCTGGAGCAGATGGTAGCAATAAAACCTTTGGCGGTGGCGGCATAAGTAATTTTAGAAGCGGAAGAAGCTTCTCTAAATCTACAGTTGGAGGTGGCGACGGTGGTGGCGGTGGAGGTGGCGATGGGTGTTTTGGTGATTCAACCTCCTAATAATGTAAAGGTTGAAATTAGTAATAAACATTTGAAGAAAATTTGAACCATAGATAATTTTTGATTTGAAAAAAACTTTTTGAATTTTTATTAAGAAGAATCTCTTATTAATATGTAACTTACTTTTTCCTTTAATTCTTTCTTTTCTTCCAAAAGAGATAGTATTTTTTCTAACTTCTCTATTGATCGTGGACTGCGTATCTAAACATAAATATTTTTATTGGTTTATTAATTTTTACAGGCGCTGTAAGTTAATGAAAACTGAACAGTATAGAATTATGATCAATTAAATTAAAACTAATTAATTTATTAAAATTAAAAAACTTACTTTAGCTGGATTTCCTTCATTTTCCGGCTCTAAAGTAGTAGCTGAAGCGGTTGCAAAAAGCGCTATTATAAGAATGGCCCTTTTCATTTTTATTGATAGAATAGCTATTTGAACAAAATAAAAATATTGTACATAAATTTAAAATAAATATTTAAAAGTTGACATTTATTATCATTAATATTATGAAATTTCTATTATAAATATTTTAGGGTCATAACATTGATTCTAATCAATAAATTAGAATTTTCTCTGAAGTTTCCCGAAGAAATATTGTACACGAAAAATAACTTTTTGATTAGAATGAAATAAACATATAGTTCTTAATAAACACAGAAATATATGAAAATATTCAAGTGTAAGTTTAAAGATTAATATCTTTCAGTAACCTTAAAAAAATTTTAAATTAATTTATTTAAAAGTAATTTAAAAAAATGTAATCCTTTAATGGTATAAGTGCTATTTTTTGTATTTTGTGTTTAAAACTCGTTTTATGAACTTTACGCGTGCCGTATGAAAAAATTACGTTCGCGACTCGGAAGAGAAAGTGATTTCAACCTTATGTGGATGTTTATGTTCGAGAAAAACGCGGGTGAAAAGTTCAAACGCGACTGAAATCATTTGTTCCTACTTGTATGGGTAACAGCTATCTTGGATGTCACCCCTGGTAGAAAATTTCACCGTAGAATCGTCAATTTATGGCGAGTTTTTTCAAAATTCACCATAAAATGGTGAACTTTTCACCAGTGAATGGCCATT
>JAPYZB010001096.1:0-16816 GCA_030522745.1 Eupelmus kiefferi | reverse complement strand
ATATATACACAATCCCACACTCCTTGAAAATAATTGCACGTATATATACAGCCGTATAAAAGTGAGAGCGACGCGAGCGCCCTTAATTCAGGGGCCAACCACAGCCGAGCAACAAGCCTCCGAAAGTCACCTGCTATATATACCCCACACATACAAACTTCGCCCACTATTAATAGCCTTCCCACTCGTCGCAAAGCAGTCGAGCGCCTGGGATCACTGTTTTCCTTAGAGACGTCAAAACGTCTCAACGTCTTTTCCAATAGGCTCGAAAATTCGAGCCTATTGTCACTTTCGTCCTGATGTGCCTTGTGGTAGCTCGCTAGGCTGCGATGAAGAACGGCGCAGAGGAATAAGGCGGGATCGATCGCTGCGGCTGTTTGCCAGTGTTTACGCGACTTTTTTCGAGTGAGTCACGCTGAGGGCTTTGCTTCTCTAACCTATAACATGGCTTTTGGGAGAAAAATTATTATTTTGTGTTTCCGAGAAGGTATGACAGTTGTATAGAGGCAGGTGTGTGAGTAGTGGGTAGTGACAGCAGGCTGGATCTGCAGCAGTTGGACAAAGACCTGCTGCAGTTGGAGATTGCACGATCGATTATTTGGCGTATGCGTGCGCCTTTGTGACTGTGTATATATACGCCTGAGCCTCCTGTACTTAGGGATAGTCTAGTGACAACATTTTTTTTGTAAATTATTGGTGATGTAGGTATATGAATGAACGCGAGTGTGTCTATATAGGTATAGAAATGAATGTAAAAATTTCTCCCGACGTGACTTCATCACTCGGCTGTATTGCTAAAGTTTCCGTCGCGCGCCATCATCAGCTGAGGTTCAGCTGCGCGCTCTCTTTCTGTCTCTATCGGGGAAGTATGTTCTTCTTTAGCGCTCGCGCTTTTGTGTCGGATTTAGAAAGCGTAAGAGCGACTTTGTGTGCGTCTACGGCTTCTTTTGTTTACTTGAATCAATATATTGTGATAGTGTTTTGTCGGTAAGAATGAGCGAGGTCTATTAGCTTACTATGCTTGTGTGTTTTTGAATGACTGGTGTCAGTTTTGATTTTCGTGATAAAATTTGGGGTCTTACTGGCTCGGTAAATTTCCGTAGGATTATTTCGAATTTTGCCGCGTGTGTCCTTGGGTAATGGCTTATTAATGGATTGTTAAATGACAGGATTAATATGAAACCCATTGAGAGATTGTAATTAGATATTATTGTAATAAGAGTATAAGACCTGTGCATTTGAATTTGCAATGATTTTGCATTTAGTAAAGAAAGTGTGTGCTATTGTGTGTGAATACTGAAAATCAAATTAAATTTCTAATTTTGCATTTCTTTAGAAATTTATACATTTTTAAAATTATTTAACAAGTTGTTAATACTAAATCGGAATTAAATGTCAATAAATGTATTCGACCTCCATTTTTATACTTATATTACAATAAGGAATACAATAAGGAACTTTGCAATGACATTGAACATATTTTTATAATTTACTCTTTTTTATTATAAATTTATAGTTATAAATTTTGTTAAATACTTAAGGTGACAATTTGTTACAGTTAGACAATAATCCAGATTTTAATAACATAATTTTTTGTTATATAACGATAATTATTTACAACGAATCTTGGTATATTTAAATGACATTGACATAGATTTATACTTAGATACTTTTGGCCACTGTGCTTTGTCTAATTATTACAGAATGTACTTGGAAAAATTGATTAAAAATAGTTTATTGTTAATATTTATTTTCTAAAATAAATTAATCATAATTTCAGATATAATTAAATACTGTTTTTTTTTATTACAGGTCTATGCACAATGCTTGCATGGCACTGTTGTACTCGATGGTGACTCCTGGCTTGTCTACTGGTTAGACCGAGCTCTTCGCCATGGCTTACGTATCGAGCGTCATGGGTATTGGGGTACTGCCCGTGAACTTAGTCATCAGGACACAGTTGTTGTCATACATGCTTTACAAAATGTATTAACTTCAATTGGAAAAGGTAATCATTTTGCTTATATTTTTTCAAATATTGTTATTAATTTCTACAAGAAGAAAAATTGTATGCTTCTTTTTTCATATGTAATTGTTCTATTTATGTAAATAAAATTTGAACTGCATGATCATATGATAATTAAAAATAGATGTACTTATACGTACATGTTCTTAAATTAAAAAGTATTTATCACTGATTTATTAAATTTGATGATTCTTAAATTAATTTAAAAGTAATAATAAATATAAAAATTTTATTTCAGGTCGAGCTTGGCTGTATCACACGCTAAGTGAAGGTAGCTTCGAAAGTTACTTAGCGTGTATGCTGAGGGACACCAAAACTTTGAAGAAACAATATTTTCCTCATGCTCTTGTTCGGGATGCTGACAGAACCAATCAGCTAATTAATTTATTAGCTGGACTTGAAAATGTATCATTTACATTGCAGCTGGTATGTTATATTTAATACTTACTCAAAGCTCTATATAATTAATGACATCCACATAAACCTTTATTATTCAGTAGCTTTAAGAATCTATTTTATTTTTCATAGAGATTAGTACAATAATTAATAAAAGTAATAAATTATGATCAATTAATCATTCACTATCTATTTGATGAATGCAAAGTAGCCAATAGACAACTAATAACAAGCTTATTTTTATTGTTGATGACTGTATCTCTCATTTCTACATTAGGGTGCTCATTTTATCTGTTGTTGAAGCAACACTTATTATCACCCTAAATTAATAACCATTTTGTCTTTTTTAATTATTATCTTAAATTGGTAATCATAGTTTGGCTCCCCATGTTTTAAAATTATCTCAAATCTCTGATAAGCTTAAAATAAAAAGATGATAAATCATATGCATTGTTCTCTATTTAAAGAGCTCATTACATTTTTTGAAAACAAATATAAATAATATTTTAGTTAATCTGTTTCAAAAAGGATAAAATTAAGAATAAATAAAACAAATTTTTAACAAAGATGTAAACTGAATTTAAATTCAAACTATTTGTAATTTTTTAATTTTAATCTCTAAATCATTATAAATCTAAATATAATATTTATTTCTAGTAGTTTTCATAGTTTATCATAGAACAATAAAATTTTATTTACATAGTAGTCGCTTGGAAATCATTTGTTAATAATTTCCTTCGAACCAGATAAAGTTATACAACGTTCAAAATAAAAACAAAGATAACAAAACAGTTCGTTTCAATAATCAGAGTTATAAATCACTGAAAGTAGGTAGACCGTCGCCCGATCCTAGACCGTCTTGCAAGGGTCGAATCGACGCACAAGCCTCTCCGAGCCAGCCAATGCAATCGATCATCGGTGCACGCGCCTCGGTCGCGCGCGCACGAAGTCTAGTCATGGAAAAGCAAAATCTCAGCTCGTCGTAGGAGGAGGAACAAGTGAATGAAGCGTGCGCGAGGCGCAAAAATTCTCACTATCGCATCGCAGCGCGGGCATATTGGCAGATTAAAATTTATCTCGTGCGCGAGAGAGGCGCGAGTCGCGCGAAGGATATTAATAATGATTCTCTCTCGTGCCGATAAACCTCAAAAATAAACGCTCTCGCTTTTTCTCTCTTTCTTACACTCGGCATCGTGCGAGTACATTCAGGGACGGCGAGGAGTTTCCATAATTTTTATTGTGACTCCCTATTTTCGATTGCCAGCAATCACCCCCTGGTTGCAATTATCTCTGGTAATAAATAGCTTCCGTCGCACATAATGAAACGCTTGTGCGCTGGATCAACGCGTGCGCGCGCGCGATTGGTTTTCTCTCTGTTTTTGCATTCGCGCGACGGCGGCGGCCGGGGCAACAGGTTATCATCGATGCCGCCTGTGTGCATATAATGTGAGCACCTTATTTTTTTTCTTGTAGCACTGGTGTGCGTACGTGTAATTCAATATCTTGCTGGCGCATGGAAAATCTCTTCACGAAAACAGGAGCAGGGAAGGGAAAGTAGAGATGGATAACGACGGTATAGAGGTTGCTGTTGATTTTTAGAGTGCCTCGAAAAATTTGATGGGGTGTTTTCATTCAACCGGATGCGTGTATCGCAAGTGCTATTATTATTAAAGTGGGTAGCGGGGCTGATATCGTACGAGTTCCGTCAGATAGTTTTTGAACTTTTAACGCTATCACTTTGCAAAACGTGAGGCTTGTGTGGACCTAAGTAGAAAAGGTACTCGGAAAAAATAATGAAAAAATTATTATTACTATTATATTATTAATTGTGTAGATATTGAGTTTCTACATTTGAACATCTCTAATATATATAAAAATATAAAGCTTATTTGTAAGCACAGTATATGTTTTTTTCGTTAAAATAGAATCAATTTACTTTAACTTACTAAATCTACATTAAAAAGTAAAGGATGAAGGCTGCTGAATAAAGCAATATTTTCTATGGATAAGAAATAAAGTTGACATGACAATGCTGGAACTTTTAATGGGAACAAAAGCTTATTCCATTAATTCAAGGATTTTTATTTTAAGCTTACTTGAAACGTTATTTTTCAATAAAAATGAGTGATAAAGTCATGCAGTACCAGTCCTAACACATATCGCTACATTGATTAGTTTCGCATAAAGCTTGCAATTTTCTCCAAGATAGCAAGTGCCACCAAGTGTCTTGCAAAAAAAATTGGCACTATCTTATCCGGGAAGAAAGTTTAAAAATATGTCGAAATTGAATGCAACTTATAATAAAGACGATTACTCACGAGACACGTAACGAATTTTTTCTTATGTTACAGGATGTTACGTACTTGGACATCTGCAACTACATGCCGCAGCGGCCTATGAGCGGTTCACCATCTGGCACAGCTCTGACTCTGCATCTGCGCTCGACCAGTGTATCCTCGAGCCTCGCCTCGCCGGGCGATAGCGGCGTCGCCTTGGACAGTGACATGGATGCTGCGAACGAAACCGATGCTAGCAGTTATAAAGAAGTACGATTGTTTTCGGTTATTTTGATTTTTTATTAAATATAAAAAGATCTTAGACATTTTTAAATTATTAAAGATTCTGATGGATATATTTACTCATTGAATTATGTTTTTTGTTATTTTTTAAGCAATTTATTATTTTCTTATTTCTAATTTTAATCAAATATATAGAAACAATTTTAGAATTAGGTAATTAACTTTATATAGTAGTCTCTCTAAAAATCTGCAATATTGCAGTAGTAATATTTCATTTGACACTAATTTCCTGCTGAAATCAAAGACTAACTTATAATTCATTTTTTTATTGATAACATTGCAATTTTCTGCTAATTTATAACGATATTTATATTTGTTAACGTGAAGTACGTAAGCAAAATCATCAGAAATTCTTTATCTCTAAAAAGTGATAAGTTCTAATTAACAGCTATTTATTTTTTATTAGCTACCAAATATCTCAATAATTTCTTTACTGAAAGACGTAAAGACTTTGCTCTCATTCTCATTTTAATTCAAACTGCTTAGCATATAATAAAAATTATCATATAAATTACTGATTTAGATAAATTTAAAATTCTTTCTACATGAAGGAAGTTTGTTGCATATAATGATTATGAATTTTTTAATTGTTTTAGGAGGACTGGTCTTCAGGAAATCTTATAAAATATCGTAATAACAAATACAAGTTAATTAATAATAACGATAATAAAAATTTGGAACGTTCGTTTTCATCGAGCGACTCAGGAGAAGATAATAAAACACCTAAGCAATCTCCCGGCACTGCTACTAAATTTCACAATTCTGCAGTCACTAATAGCGATATTATTAATCAAAACCTCACGACCAATCTCGATGATAATGAATTAAATTGCTCAAGTTTAGACACAATAAAGGTAAATTAATTTTTGTTATAGGATCATGGACTTTATTATAATATTTAATAATCATTTTAATCCTATGAAAAGTCTAAAATAATTTGTTGTCAAATTAACTTTTAAATAAAATAATAATTATTATATAGTTAATAGATAAAAAATTGTTGAAATTATTGAGGACTGTTTCTTGATGAATTATAAAATTATCTTTAGTCATAATGATCAAAATAATTAAGTTGATTAAAAGAAATACAAAATTATTGAAGTCTCTCTAATTTGTAACCATTATGATTGTCATTTCAGGATTATAATTATTATAGTAAAAGCGTAGATGAATCAAAGAACCAAACGGACGCTGAAAACAACGGTATCCTTACATCTTATAACAAACGTTCTACCTATTATAGCGATACAAGCTACAGTTTTAAGAAGGCCCTGGATCCACGTAATTCCTATGTCATTAATAATGACACAAACCTTCTTGAGCTGAGTATGACCATCTCAGACTGCGATAATACCGAGGCACCATACAGCATTCTTAACACAATAAACATGACAGATACTAGTATTTTATCATCTTCGAGCTCTGATGCTTTAGTGCAGCGGCGCCAACGCAAGAAGAAGCGGGGCGAGACCAAGAAGCGCGTTAGTTTTCATGAGGATATTTTCAAAATGATGAAGCTTGATGACGATGAGAATTACGTAGATTATTCAATGAGTTACGCTCAGCCGAATTGCGTACAGAAAAAAGATGCTCAGAGGGGAAGGTAATATCGGTTAATCTAATTATTAATTTATTAATATATTCAAAAATGTTCTACTTCTTTGAAATTCTAACTTTCCAATTTAATTTAAAGAATTTATTTTACTTCTACTCGAATAGGTATAGTTGGTGCGGTCATGGAGACTCGCCATATGTGCAAAAAACCGCTGACAGGCGGAACGCCTATTCTGACTGCTATTCTTCCTCCTCATCGCTTAGTTTCTTCGACAGTGATGGGGACCGCAAGTCCGGTAGTCAAGGATCGAGTAGTTGTCCAGAGATGGCTGAGTGCGCCTGCATGACAATGTCGGAGCGCGGTGTGCCCGAGGGCCAGGAGGATCCAGCTAAGGCAATGCGACCTAAAATCGAAATCGAATTAGAGGAAAATGAGGCTCAAGAGGCCTACATAGTTGAAAAGGAGTGCGGTAACATCGTCGAAGATCCACCTGTGAAACTTGAGATGCCTAAATTGCCTAACACTAAACCTCAGGTGAGTTAAAAAAACTTAATCAAATTTTACAACAATATATTCGTTAATAAAGATTTTAATAAGTTTATTCTTGAATATATTATTCTATCAAATTTAAAAATATTAATAAAAAATAATAGCTTGGCCGATCTTAATCAGTCCCAACTCTTTTAAAAGCAAAAAGTTATTAAACAAACAATTGACGACATTATTTCATAATGATAAACTAGTTTAAAATATCCATTGATATGTATGTACGTCAAAAACTACATAATATTCATACTGTTACACTTGAACTCTGACTTTAATGAAGTCATCATAATAGAATGAAATCAGATTGAAAAATGAAGATAGAACTGAATATTATCTATTATTATGAAATTTGCAGAGCTGAAGAATTTTTTTTAAATACTATTTTGTCAAATCTCTTTTATTATTGGATAATTTAAATAGATATATAATCTAATATAAATCATAATTTAAAAAATTGCATTTTTATTTCTTCTTTTTATAAAATAACAGAGTTACCTGACTATTGACGATTGACAAGCTTCATCTTACTTATAAGATAATTGATTAATTTTGCATTTTATAATTACAGGGAAAATACGCCAGTTCTAGCGACTGGTCCGATCTAGAAAGCGTAACGACAACGTCGGACAGTACGGAAGATCGTCGCGGCAGCGGCGGTAGCAGTCGTCACTTGGCTTCGCCCCTAAAAAAGCGGAACATGACCGCAATCTTGCCTATCGGTGAAAATAATAACCGACTTCTAGCACCACCATTGCGACAGGCGCCTTCGAAAGCTTCGCTTCTTGGCAGATTCTTACGCTCGATCACTGAAAGGAAGTTTGAGCTACGAAAGGATCGAAAAAATACTCCAAAAGCCAATTCATTGTACATCAAGGGAGTGAAGGTAGATCAGAATGCGGTGAAGGAGTTTGATGATGCTCTCGAGAAAGAAATTCAGGAGAACGTAGCAGCTGGAAAGAGAGAATTTAGCGGGGAAAAGATTAGCTTAAAGATGAGAGAAGTCTTCAAAAGAAACGTTTACAGAGATAAAAGTGAAGAGCTGTACAAGGTCTACAAAGTGAGAAGTTCTTATATGACCAACGGAGAAAGTAAACCGATGCTAGCTTTACTTACAGATAAAACATTGTACTTGACTGGTCAGAAGGGCGATCACGTGTATAGCAATCATTTTGTTATTCCATACAATGAACTTGATGTTATTATGGTAAGTTGATACAAGTTCAGACTTTGTGTGAAAATAAGTGCTATCAATTAATTTCTTGCAATTAATTGACTTTATTAATTTAATGTATTTCAGATTGGACCTAATGCACAAACAATTCTAATATCAAATGCTGATTATGAAATGCAGTATTTGTTCTCAACAGGAAGTAGTCAAACTACTTCAGAACTTATAACTCACTTGGAAATGGCTATGAGAAGATCTCCATCTAAACCTAGGCTGCCGGCAGTTAAGGAATTGAACTATGATGATATGCATACTCTTAAACACTCAATTTTGGCTGAAACAGCTGTTCATCCGGTAATTAAATTAATACATATTTTATGATTTTTCATTTTATAATAAGGAGTACATGTGTGTGTGCGTGCGTGCGTGCGTGTGGATGTGTAATTGGTAAAAGTAATAAATTGTTACAATAGAACGTTTTTTTTATTGCAGGATGAAAAAATTGAGCATTATAGTCTCATATACATGGAAGACGATCACATTTCACCACCTACGACACCTTGTGGTCCAACCAAAGAAGGCGATCTCATGTTCCGGCCTCACACTTACCATACACAACATACCAATGCACCCACCAGTCCATGGGAAGCTGGATATTTTGTTTTAAAAGGAGGAGTTGTCTATATGTTCACAGATAGTAATCAAAGATTACCAAAACGTGCCATTCCATTGAAAGGTGGCCTCTGTCAAGGTTGCCGAAGAATTCCAAACTCTCATCGTCCCCATACTTTTGAAATTCTCTTGAAGCCTAATAAAGCTTTCCAGGTATGATTTATATATTTTTTTTTTTTGTTTTTTTAAGTAATTACCTTTCTGTTTATTTGATAACGTTAATTATAACCATTCAATATATGACTTAATTTGATTCTTAAATTTACAGTTTGCTGCTCCTGATGAATATGTAGCATCAGAGTGGTTGCAAAGCTTCGTTCAGAGCGCTTCTGGACTTTTTGATTGCTCTGAAAAGAGAGACCCACTGCCCTGCAGTCTAGTTGTTACTTCAAAACACTTAGTAGCAATGAAAGAAGTATTTCCAGGAACTCAACGAGGTCAAACGCTTTCTTGTGCTAGCATTGAAGACCTTTCTGCTTTTCGAGTGCCTCTAGCTCAACAATCGTGGTGTATTCTGGTTAGAAAAATTACATTTTCTTATTAGATTAATGTCATCAAAATTAAAAATTTGGTTAAAGTGTTTTAATTTTTTCATTTGATTAAACTGAATAGACTTAATGAATAACAAAAAATTAATGTTCTGAAAAATCCATTTTTATATATTTTGATTAATATTAAATAATATTTAGTAAACCAAAATTTATCAAAATTATTAACTTTTATGAAACTAAAATATAACTTGTATATAATTTATTTAAACAGGAATTCGCTTGTCGAGAAGTTCACGAAAGCAGTGGAGATTGGGTCGTATATTTCACAAATTACAGAGAACTTTGCGCTTTCCAAGAAATTTTAGAGACATTATGGGCAGATACAAAAAGAGTACGTTTTAATTTACTATTATACTATTTTAATTATTAATACTTTTTTCTAAGTATTACATTATTTACTAAAAATTTAAGGAAATAATATTGATAACTAAAAGTAACTATTAAACCAATATATTTTATTGCAGGGTGAGTTTCCAATGTCGACTCTACCTCCTGAAGATAAACTTCATCGTCGCTGTTCAGATGCGTGCAAAAGCCTTGAGCAGGCTTGGCGATACTTGTTACCGATAGGAGCAGAATAGTATTTTAGTATACTTGATAGATTCGAGTTTTACGTAATCCTTAAATCGCTACTCCTTTATCATAAATAGATAAGCGGCCCCGAATTTTAAAGTAAGTTATTATTACACCAAAAAAAAAGATAAACGTATCATATCGTCGCTTTGCTTACCTGAATTATTATTCAAGTCATTATTAAAATTATAAAATTAGTAGAAGCACACTGATCTTCTGAATCGGAACTCATATGATCAGGATATTGATCAAAGATATATATAAATATATTTTTTGTTATATTAACCGGAATTGTTAAAACTCTGAATACACATGAGTGCAATAATCGTTTTGTTACGTGTATACGAAAGTTTCGTCATTTATTTATAATTCTAAAAAGACTGTACATATATTTATGATTAGTTATCGCGTAAGTGTCTATATATATATGTACTCGCATTTATCGAGGGGAAAGCTAGGAAGTAATAACGGTGCACTCGAAAATAAAAGTAATTTGTATCCCTGTATATCGACACTCTTCGAAGTTTTGTTTTATCTGTGCAACTCTAAACGGGAAATTTTTCGCACTCGATAGAGATGCAACTGATTATTAACATTCCTAGTACCGAGAGAAAAAATGCCTTAGCTTTGCAATTCTATTTTTTGTATCGTCTTATATCATATGAAAAAAGTTATGAGTACGGCGTGTCAGGTTAGAAGTGTGAGAAAAGAAAACCATTCACTTTCTCCATCGCTTCAAATTGTACAGTTATCGCGACTCGCACAGAATTAAATTGTATTATATTGAAGGTGCTTCAGTTGCCAATAAGCAAAATACATGTCATTGTTTGATGATTAAAAATTATTGGATAATATTTATTAAGAAAAATACAGTATTTTATTCATACCATAAGCTTTGGTAGCAGCTTTTCAGACATAACATTCTGATTTAACTTCTAATCGAATGGAACCATTAAGTCGCTTATTTTTTTAAATTTTTATTTTTTATTTTTGTTCTTGTGGTTATTTTACTGTGCTGCGAATTGCGAGTAATGACATGCTCAAATATTATATTGTGAATATATATCTAATACGTTAAAGCGAAATATATTGACCAAGTCATTGCTCGCAAACTCATGAATTGTGATAGGAAGTTTTTAGTATGTAATTGATGGCGGTGTATCGAAGAACTGTTAAAAACCATGATACGCTAATATCAGTAACTCGTGATTTGTATCAGAAATTATAAGCAGAACTATTGATAAACAAAAAAAGGTGTTTAAAAGTATCTGTAAAGTTTATTGTTAGTTAAAAATGAATAATTATGTTTTATTAGTGATAGTTTTCGATTTTGTTATATATTTAGTGAAATTCATATGTAATATTATGTTTATGGCAACATGGTTAAAATTTGGTAAACTTTGATGCTATTGTTTTGACTTTTTATAAAATGGACTATTGTGATAAAATTATTTTGATCCTAAAAAATTGTGTAAATGGTTTTTGTAGTTAAGTTATAAAATTGTTTTGTCTAATTAAGTCAAAAATTGCTTTGTTTTTCTACAGTTTTGCTATAATTCTCTGTACACAATAAATCTCGATACAATGGATGTATAATGAAAAAATTTTGCATAATATTATATTGGGTTTCATAGTACATCGGCTACACAAGCGTTGGGAACTTCTTGCATTGAATATGCTTTTGTAGGCGTTTCGCCTGTGTACCCGTTGTGCACATTCTATCCAATGATAACCGATTGTCAAAGATGTATTGATAATAATCGAAACTCAATAATAAAATTGTATGAATGAACTAGTTAAGCTGTTATATTCCTTACAGTATTTATTTCCTCTGTTCCTTACATTACTATCTATTATTAAACTTATAAACGTGAAATATTACAAGTTAAATAATATCCTACAATAGTAGAATTAAAAGTACATTAAAATCTTTTTAAAATTAGAAATTAAATTCTTTATTGTTAAAAAAATCGTATAATTCTACAAAATAACAATTTCTAAATGGATAATTTTTGTTTGTGGAAGAAAAATTTTTTTCTGAGTTTGTTATTAATAATTTAATATTTTTAATTATAATAATTCTACAATACTAAATTTTTATAGAACTTATCAAAAAAAATTATAAAAATATTGCATAGAAATCATAATCTGAATTTATTCTTTTTATATCAGAATATTACAACAAAGCATAATGCTTAACTTTTGCTATCTTAAAATAATTATTAACAGTTTCATAAATTTGTAACACTTGACTTTTATTTGAAAGATGGAATTTCTAGATGTACGGTAGATTATCCTTCTTAAATGATACTATTCTATACATTATTATTTTATAGACTTTTAATTAAATGTTCATCTACTGCGAGATGCCATTCTCAATGATTTAAGTTTGTTTGACGTTAAAATTTTGTCAAAATCAAGATGTGAATATTTAGATTTCAAAGCTTCCATATTTAGATCAGGGAACTTTTTAATTAATGATATAACAGCATTTCGATCACGACTGAAAAAGAAAAAATTGTTATGAAAAAGATAATAAAATTATTTTTATATAAGCATTTCCAATTAAACTGAGCAACATACTTCACTGTTCTGCGTTTTTCATTCCATAATTTTTCACGGTATAATCGCTGGAATTTTCTAACAGCAAAACCATTATAACCAAGCAAATACTTCTTTTTATAAGTAGTATTCAAAAATTTAGGAATAGTATATTGTCGCAATTTGACATATTGTTTCATACCTAAAATTAAATAAACATGAATTTATTAAAACATTAATTAAAGTTTAGTTAAATTGAAAGTGTTTATACCTAATACATTCCAGGCAAACTTAGCGGGTTGTTCACCAGTTTCTCCAGTTTCTAACTGATAATAAGCTTCATTTCTTTCACGCACAACTGTTTCAAGATTTTGCATACTCATATTAACCTTATCGATTCTTTCAGGGCTAGGAAATATCTGATAAGCCTCGTCGCATGCATGTTCCATAGTTAATAACATATTTTTTTCTTTTAATAAAACATACCTATAAATTACAAAATATTGATTACAGTCGAATTTAAATAAGACATTACTAAAGTGAGATTTTACCATAATTTGTGTAAATCTTCGTTACTTTTGATACGTAATTCTTCTGTTCTCCACTCACGACCAGTTTGAATTTTAGTTTTATTCCAATTCTTTTCTTCATCAAAAAACTCCATTAAACTATTATTTCGAGATGTTGTATGCAGTAAAGCACATCTATGAAATGTTGGTCTGCATAAAGAAAAACCATACATTAATTCCTAACCTTACAAATTAGTGTTAAAAAAAATATACATAAACCAGTGTTGTTAACACAAAACTGTAACTTTTTTCAATGTTTTAAAAAAATAAAAACACTTGTACAATAATAAAGTGTTCATTATTCAATAAAAACAAAAGATTTCTAAACATTTTTGACACAAGTGCTTGAAAATCGAGAATAACCGCAAAAAAGAAATAACTACAATAACGAGAATATTCTTACATCCTTCGAAGGTTGGAATGTGTTGGCGAGGCGACATTTGTCTTCAACGATAAATTTGTTAATAATTTTGTAACATTATTTACAGAGCTTGAAACTTTCAATGCTTTCACGAGGGTCGCCATTTTTACCGCATCTTTTGCACTACTGCGGACTTTTGGTCTGCTGCGCGGTCTGCTATTATCGAGTTATATATTTATTTATCGATCGCTGATACATATAGTCGGCTAACTCGATAGTTGGAACCTCCGTATATAAGTAGGTAGTATATCAACGCCGCGTGGCGGCTGATATGAAAAATATTTGGTTACATTGAAAGTTTGTTTTTTTAATTTTTAACTTCTACTATTTTAGAGCAAATTAGATCGGCTCTTCACAGTTTTTAAGTTTTGGATCAGAGCTAACTTTTCCATATTTTTTGATCCCCGATTCGCCTTGCTTTTATCTTTATTTTACGTTTCAACAAAATAAATAAATAAATGAATAAATAAAAAAAAATAAAAACGTGATGGTGAAAATGTAATTATAAGCCAAGAATTTTAAACTAGTACACTATGACTTGAGTGATAAAAAACCCCTCTATTACCGACGGGTGGATCGGAAGCTTTCTTTAAAAAATATAAGGATTTTATAAGTTTGCCCCGCGTATTCAAGTTTGCCTCGGTCTTCCCTATACGTGTACAAAAATAGAAATTGTAAAAAAATAGATTCTTAACTATCCTAATTAAAAAATCTATTGTTTGTAGCACAACAAAAGCCAATCTACTAAATCTTGAGTTTCATTGATGGATAATTATGGAAAATATTGTTAATTAAAGATGAATAAATTAAATCTTAACATTTTAATATATAATAAAGTAATACTTTATTAATCAAGAGCATATTAGATATGAATTGTGCTTATAATTTATTCATTATTATATTCACAATTCAAATTTGATTTCATTATTTACAATGTGATAATTAATGACAAATATTAAATAAAAATAATAATAATAGAATTATAATAAATGTTCTAAAATGAATTTTGTTTAGTAAATTTTATAGAAAAAGCGAATTAAGGTTTTAAACAAATCTTATTTTGAGGGGGAACTTGGGGTTCTAATTCTAAATTTATCAACGTTTATTATTATTTATTTAAATCTTGCATACATTCATAATTTTTTATTTATTTTTATGATATAGTATGCGTAAAGTTGCACTTTACGCATTTTGCATATTTTTAAAAGTGCAATTTTATGCATACTTTATCATAAAATATTGTTCGCAACATGTGCGTTAACTTCTCATCCGCGTGTGATTCCGAATTTACGTGGGTGTGAAACTTTACGCCCTTATTACGAAAAATACCATTTTTCAATCAGAATACAGCAATAAGTTAAATATTTTTAGACATTCAACTTCAAATTTTTAATTTTTTCATTAGTTTGTAAGTATCTTTTAATGAGATTTGAGAAAACTAACATTATTTTTGTATATTAAAAAATAATTTTTTTTATATATAATATGTTGTAAACTATAAAATTATTGTAGGGTCAACAATTAAACATTAAAATAATAAATATGATTCATTAGTGCTCCACTACTCTATATCATCACAGATACATATATTTTTGTAACCACTTATTAGAGTTCGCTGATTGTAAGTCAAACTATGCCATTATGTAAAAGAACGTTTAAAACTTAATTTCTACGAAAGTTGAAAGGTAAGGTAAATAATTTTTTTCACATACTTAACAAATAATACTATTACAGTTTACAAAATTAATCTTATAAGTATAAAATTTTTATTGAAACTAAATTCTGTTTACTTTTATTTAGTGCTATAAAAATATTAAATTCTATGATTTTTTTATTTAAAAGTTAAGGCGAAAATCAGCTCAGAAATTCATACTTCAACGAAATTTACATCTTGTAAGGTATATTTTATTAAAATATTGTTATTTATTTAATTACTTAATACTAAAATCAATTACATTTGTTGCCTATAGCAGGGTGAAAGTTCTAACTTCTTTCCTGGCGTCGATTTTTTACCTCCCAAAATGCGCAATATACAGTTTTGACGTGTCAAATTTGCTTTTTATTACATTAATATATTATATCCGAGATTTGGTCTCAGTTATTCAAGAAAACTTTTAAAAATGGTTTATAAAATTACCCTGGTAGAAACGTTCCCCATTTTTTGGCCAACAGATAGGCTTTAAAGAATTAGATATCCACTAACCTAGTTTTAAACACTTGGTCAATTTTATTAGGTAAATTTTTACCAGTGTATGCTTAATGAGTTGAACTGGCTTATGGGTAATCAATTTTATTAGGTAAATTTTTACCAGTGTATGCTTAATGAGTTGAACTGGCTTATGGGTAAGCGCTCGGCCTTCTGACCAGAAAGTTCCGGGTTCAAATCCAGGATAGGTACCTTTAACTTTTTTCGTAAAAAAAATTTCTTATGTACCTCTGCCGCAGTTCTGATGTTTAAGATTCAATGTAAAACTTGTAGAGACAGTTGAAATGTGTATGCGTTTTGTCACTCATATGAGTATATAGGAAGCAAACGCATCTTATATTGCGTATTAGGTCATAATGATGGCTAAAATTTTAGAATAGTTTTCAAATATTGAAATATAAAAAACCCGCAGTAGTAGAAATTACACCTTGCAGGATGCAAATGCTTATACGTGGTACGTGTCACTATTAAAAGGGATGACGGAAAAGTGAAGCCAGGATAAAACGTTTGTGATTGGCTAATTCTGTTGAGATAAAAAACGCATATGGTTGAATTCGATAATATAACCTTGCTTAAAGCTGAATCTGATTGGTTCAATCTTTGTTGCGTGAATGTGAATGAAATGAAACGTAAGGGCTGCATGCCGTATTTTTCATTAATAACTTTCGAGATCCTAACCTCAAAATGTTATATTCAATAAAATTAAATATTACAGTATTGTGTTTAATTTCAGTTAAACGAATCAAAAGAAAAAAAAGAAACTATGAATTAAAATTCAAAAAATTTGTTTTAGCAAGTATAAAAAATGGCATAGAGCGCGCGTAACGCGCTTGAATTTAGCTAGTTCATATAAAAATTATACCTTAATAATGTTAAAACTTCTTAATAAAGCACAGCACATTTATCGGAGTATGCTTAAGGTAGCATCAGCGATGGGTATCGTATCAAGCAAGGGCCCTGTGGGGGGCTTAAATTTTTTTGCAAAATTTTGTTCAATAAATTGTTTTGAATGT
>JAPYZB010001095.1:0-19198 GCA_030522745.1 Eupelmus kiefferi | reverse complement strand
TATATATATACATACATACTCGATATCTGCATTTTGCATTCATCGAAAGCTGCGCCAAAAAGTGAAAATAAAAAAAAATAATAACAGTAATAAAAAATATAGGCTGCATTCAAAATGTATATAATATTATACAATCGCAGCAGCGCATCTATCATCTAGGAAAATAAAAAACAATAATTGCCAACGAGGCGGTGCAACGATCGTCGTGTAGCTGCAGCTTGGCTTGCCAAAAGCAGCACGTCGCAATATTTTCGCTCGTAAAAATTATAAACAATAATTAAAGGTTCGATTACTTAATAAACGGCATTTTGAAAAATAAAATAAAATGCCAGACGTGGCGACTTACCTGTGGAATCGAAGTCACCCTCCAATGGCCTCACCGGCCTCGAGATGCTTTTCCTCTTCGACGGGGAATGTTTCAGCGCTGCAACAAAAGTTTAACGCTGTAGTCTCAATTTGTGCTTGTTAGCGTGTCGCGCTCGCGCGCGCGCGCTGCTGTCCCCTATTTCACGCGCGCAGCGATGCGCGTTCTGCGGGGGATTATTTTGCGAGCGGGATTCATCGATCGTGTCACAAAGTTGGTTGTTGGTGCACACAGTTAGTCAAAAATGTGGGACACTTTGTCGCGTTTTCTCCGTTTTCTTTGCGTTCGAAGTAAAACTTGAGCCTTTAACGATTGGCTTTATTGAATGGAAGAAAAATAGGACGAGGAAAGTGAAGTGTTTTCACTTTCTGAACATCAGCTGCTAGAGTGAATTTTCTTTTCTTGATCAATATAACAATCATGATTGTTTGCATGATTAAATTGTAAAAGTTGCTTTTTATATGACTAGTTTTACTTCGAATTATCGTTGATTGAAAGCGAATTTGTTATATATTAGGAAAAAACCATTATTAGTTGAAGAAGCAAACTTTTCTTTGTGACAAATTGCAGTTTTCTTTGGCAAAAAATAATTTTTTACAAACTCATCTTGTTTGAATTTACTATAAAAGCAAAGCCATTTTTTAAACAATTAATTATAAGAGCAAAACAAATTATTTTCAGCTGAGAAAATTTAACTTAATATAATAATAATTTAAATAACGAAGTATAAAATATGCTATTCTAAAAAAACTAATAATTATCACAACATCAAAATATATCATTTTTTAAATATCATTAAATATTATCTATTACTTACGAATAAACACGTAAACAGTCAACTTGAAACAAATACATTTTTATGAATTTATTATAAAAATATTAAAAAATAAATAAATTAATTCAAAGTAGTTCATGTCAATTTTGTAAGTATTAGATAATATTACTGTTATGTAAAGCTGTTAAATAAAATACCAAAATTCAAAAAAGTTTATTTAAAAATTTAAAGCATTCATAAACATACTTACGCTTTATTTTTTATAGTTCATATGCATGAATCGATACTATTTCGATTCTAAATAAAATAATTTTATAAATGCATTTTTAATTACTCGCATTTCAGATGTACGTCGGCTAATTTTAGTTTTTAGTTTGTCAGTTGGGAAAAATTATGTTACAGCTATGTGGCTAATCTATCTATCAAGATCATCTAAATCTAATTAAATAACCACTCACATTACTAAAAAAAAAAAAATTGTGTTAAAATTTCACGTAGAAAATTTCAAAACGTGTAATCGAAACGTTTACAAGTTTTGGCCGTTAGTTTTAAAAGCTCGTTCATGTGACAGTAAAAGTACCTGATCGACAAAAATAGATAAAAATTAAGGGCTAAAAAAACATTCAAAAAGCTCCAAAAGAGATAAAAGTTTCAAATTTATATAAAAAAGCAAAAATGTGAATGTAAGATATCTAGCTTAATATGATTTTACGAAAAATTATTTTTTTAATATTATTTTATTAACATTATTATAATTGTTTGGAAATTCATTCAATGATTAATTCAATTTCCGAATTAGTACATTTTTAAATGAAGCTTGTCATTAGTTGGCAACTACTAGAAAGTTGATAATTTATAGATTATTTTATTTGAAACACAAAAAATTAAAAAAGTTTTAGCGTAAAATCATATCGCTTTATAATTTTTAGCTCCATGGCTTTGTAAAAATTTTTAAAACTGATGAAAAGGAAATGAAAAAAAGCATTGTACGCGACATTTGCATGCCGTGATGAATTTTACGTACGATTCAATCGCAAGAGCGATATTTGAATGTAACAACAGACCTTTATCCCAATTCTTCGAGTCGCAGCTGTTAGATTTTAGTTGCCTCAATTTTTTCGACTTTTTCGATTTATTCCCTAAAGTTTTAAATACTTTAAAAGTTATAGTTGAATTCTAAACTGAACTAAATTTACTAATTTTATTATTATGTAAAGCAGAAATAAGTTGGGGCTTAAATTGGGGCAAAATGATTATTTCACTGTGTGACGTGGAAACAATATTAGAATTTTAACATTAGTGAGTTAATGCACTTGTAAGAGTTTATTGTTAAATTATTTAAATAACTTACTAATGTTTATTAATTTCGTGTGCAAAATAATAATAAAAAAATATAATCTCACAGATTTTGTTTAATTTAAAGGGAACCTGCATTTCGCGTACCGAAATGTTAGTGAATCTCATGAGCAAAATAGTAGTGCGATGTTCCATGTTGACATTAATTTATCTATTTTAATTATTAACTTGCAACCGCGTTCGATCAATCAGAGATTGGAATTCAACTAGCTATTGACGAGTGCTTAAATGGTTTGTCACCTAAGTCAACATCGCGAATAGTAGAACATCGTAATACTTGCCACAGTTCGCAGTAGTTGGGAATGCAAACACATAAAGTCTCGTTCAAACAGCACGATAAAATCACCAATATTACCATGAGTTTCACGTTATCGTTACGTAACTGTTGCGAATAATTTTTATCAAATATTACAAACTAGTTTTATTTTTCTGTTTTAAGAATCTAACAAAAATATGCATTCATAAATTTACTAACTTTCTAAAATGCTTGATTTTTGTACTCTCATAACAACCATTCAAATCTAAAAGACAACGTACTTTCAAAAAAGGAAAAAAACACAAAAATCACGGTTTGTTTACACTAAAAGAATAGAACAAAAAAGGAGTTTACGAGCAACAATTACGCAAGTATTACATAAATATGTTCAATTGTCAAAGATCGCATTCGTGTGGGTATACAGAGGATTACATAAACGTAAAGTAACGACGAGCACAAGCAAGTAAAATATTGGGATCACTAATCATGGTTGACATGTGAAGCCATAAAAAGGGATAAAAAGACATTTAAAGTAGGAAAATTGAAAAATGAAAAGAAAACATTGTAGGACACCTTACAAACGAAATACAATCTAATTCTGTAGCTAGGACTAATTTTTTTTTAAATTTATTTTTTTTCTCAAATGCTTTATTAACTTTTAATATTTATTCTAAATTTAAATGTTCTATATTTATATAAAAAAATGATTAATACAATCAGTAAAAAAAGCAGTCCCAGTATTAAACTTTATTCTAAGTAAAATGTAAAAAAAAATATTAAAATAAAACATGAAGCTCTATATAGTCAGCTCTTATACCAATAAAAAAACATAGATAAAACAAAAAACCACAATGACGTTTACAGAAAAAAAAAGAAAAAAATGAACACGTCCAGCAGGCATATAACACAGGGTATAATACACAAAATCGTAAAAAAGATGGAACAATAGGGCTGACGAAAGTCTTTGTATGTAAAAAAAACAGCACACACATGGATAAAAAAACAGACGGGTTAGACAGACAGATTAAGACAGACAGACAGAGACAGAGTAGAGTTTACCTATGTAGCTGGTGACGAGGTTACGGAATTTTCGATGATTCCCCTTAATCTCGGGCAGGTCCACTTTATAATTCGCCACAAGGTGAACAATTGTGACGAGTAGTAGTAGAGTAGTAGAAGTGTTATTGCGAGTATTGTTCAGATTGTCGGTTTTGGCACAGGTCGGGTTCATTGGGGAGTCGCAACACGAAAGAGAAGTGCACGGACACAAAAACATCACATTTAGCCAACTCAGTACTCAACATTATGTTCAATAAGATCCAAAAATAATGCCGATAATAAATATATATGTATGTAATTACTAATGAAATATGTATAACGTATAAGTATGTATGAAGGAAGATATAGACTCAACTTTAACACGTGAACACCGCGTTATACAGAGTACAAGAGAACAGAAGTAATATAAAGATATAATAACAGCTATAGGTATACAAAAAATATAACCAAGGGATTTTACTATGTAAGTAGCAGGTCTATCATTGCTTTTGCGTTATTAATAAGTCGTACACACGTAACCATGTATAGCACATTTTATCATTGATAATTTTAAATGTCTATTTTTCTTTTTTTAATCAATAAATTCCATTAGTTTATTCATAAAGAGTTTTATCTTTCATAGAAGACTTATTTAAAAATAAAAGAATAATAAAAAATAATGAAAATAATAATAAAAATAAAAAAAATAATATTCTGACTGGATCGATTCATATCAATTCAATGACAAATTATTGTCGTCAGAGCTGACTCAACTTCGATAGTCCGGTCAACGCATTGTTCGTACAGTCAAGCCACGGTCAAGCAACTCGTTTTTTAAACTATCTTTTTACACTGGCATTAGAAAAAATTTATCCCGCAAACGTATTAATTTGATTGGGATAGTTGGTTTTTTTTTTGCAAAGATTCAAGTATATTGGATTGAGAGTGTCTGTATGTTGGAGACAGGTCTGGTATAAAATGAAATGTAAGTTTGTCAACAGAGCAAATGTTTATTGAAAAAATATCATTATGTACAATGGTGCCCACATCGTATCAATAGCTGAATATTTTAATAACATTAAAAAAATAATCTATTCTACTTCATCTGCTAATCATTGCTATCCTAATACTACGAGATATTTCTTCGACGCTTAAAAAATCCGATGGAAGCGGTTTTCAATGGTCTACAATCTTTCTAGTCTCCATTAAAAAATAACATGATTCGAATTCGCGATAATCAAAGGCTTTATCGAACACCGGTTCCATCGGACTTTTTATCACTACGGACTAAAACTTAAAGAAAATCTACTTCCACTGGCCGTCGAAAACGAAAGTTTACAATATTTGTAAGAGCGCCCGTTCCTTGTGATCGCGCGAGTAACTTTATTTCATCGTACAGTCTAATTTGTTGAGTAGCATATATTTATATTCGTGTATATCGTTGAAAAGTTTGACGACCACTTAGAATCTTAATATATATGTATATATCGTGCAATGAAAAAAAAATCTGTGCGAGGCTCGGATTTCGTGAGTTTTGTGCCTCCAGTTTCATATTGGAATAAAATAGCAAACAGTTAATGACGTCCATAATCACAGCATTTAAAAATCTTCCAAAGTCGAAGTTTTGAAATACAACGTCATAAATCGCCACCCCTTCATTTTCAGGACATACATCCTTTTTTGTATTATCAAACGAGTATTACATCAAAAGATTGATTCTATAAATCTATAAATATATATATATATATTATATGTATATGTTGTATATCGTCGCGCTATAAAAAATTCGCCTAAACTCCCTCTAGTCATAATGAACCTTACAAGTTTATTGAGTAAAATGAGTCAAGCGTTGTTGTCTCGTCATATATGCAAAATGTGTGTGGCTGCAGTGCGTTATTTATTTTTGTTATTCCATTATCTTTTGCGTCACTGTATAGCAGATAAGTCTAAAACAATCACGACGGGTCTATCGTCTCTGCGAGCAGCGAACAAATCTCGAACGTTTATGAATTTTTAATGACGCTTTTTCCTTCTTTGGCGTCACTTGGAGTGCGTCACTTTTTCAGCATTCCCTTTGTCTTTGCGTTAAACATTACATCCTTGCTAATTTGTATTTCAAACAAATTATTTTTTTATGTATTGCCTTTCACAGATTATAGGAACATGAAAAGATAATTTATTGGAAAATATTTTAATTTTTTTGCACTCATTTTTGTTCCTGCTTTTTAAGCTTAATTAGTCGTTCTATTTTAAGATGGAAACATCAATAGTAAAATTACTCAAACTATTTTTTATTATTTTATTATTAAAAACTAAATACTTTCTTTCATGAAGTCAGAGTGATTGTATGGAAAGTATAATTATTATTTGCACTGTATATATTGCATTGGTAGTACACAGTAAATTACTGATAGTTTTACCGCACAAGATTTGCAGAATTTCAATACATAATATTTACGGCAGCTATTATGTAACAAGTTGTACGTAACCATTGAAGAAAAATACATGGACATAATTTTTTGATTTACGTTCAAAGTCCGACTAGATAATTTATATTATTAATTGCAAACAATAAAAGTCTGTAAAGTATATAAATTCTTACAACCACTCAAATGTCTTTGATATACTTTCATTAACGTGATGGCAAGAAATTTAAAAAAATTTTAAACTGATAAAATAAAGTTTAATTGAGTATTATTTCATGTATATATATAAACTATACTTGCTATGAATAGTGTATACATAAGTCTTTTATAAAATTGGCATGTTCTGAATCGCGTTAACCTACATAACATATTAATTAGAATCTTATTGTAGTTAAAGATTTTTTACCCTTGATTGTACAAAATACTCAGCTATTCCCGTGGACACCAAACTTTGTACAATTATATGTCATTAGTTACAAAATTACGTAAAAAAGACGGTTTATACAAATTAATCTAAAATTAATATTTAATTACTTAAAATTTTTAAAAAAGCGTATAAATAATTGAATGTGTAAGTTGTGTAATTAGTAATTAAATATACTAAAATAAAGAAGTAAATTAAAATATTTTAAATAGTATATATATATATAAAAACTTAAAAATAATGATAAAACTCATGTGAAAATATTCTTGTATGAAAGACAAACTAAGTACATGATTATGTGTCATGTGAGCTATACAGTTTTTCGCATCATTATTTCGCATTCAACAGTCAATAACCTCACCTTCTTATTAAAATGTATAAGTTTTGTTTTCCTCAAACGCGTACAAAATATATGAAGAAATGAAGAATGATAGCAATGAGGTATCTGGTAGAAATATTTTCTCAAAATAGATCTTAAATTTACCTTTTGGCTTAATGCATATCACAGTAATTTTGAAAATCTTTATTCAGACATTAAAAAGTTTTGTTGAAATCATTTTAATATAAAAAATTACAGTAATAAATTATACAACAGTAATTATCAAAGCAAATCTAGTATTCTCAGCAGGTTTTTTTCTGTTTCTGTGCTTCAACGTATTGATTTAAGAAAAAATCTTTCTACCAGAACAATGATATTTTAATAAATCACAGACATTGATCGCGGCGCATCAAATAGCGTTGGAAACAATGTTAAAAAATATATCTCTAGCTTACAGCTTACAGCATACTGTGCTCTGCTTTTAATATAAGTTACATTATTACCTAAGATATATTAACCCGCGAGAATATTTCTTCGGACGTCGTATTATGCAAGTAATACGTTAGTAATACCTAAACTATCGTTCTTTCTTTGTTCATTAACAATAAATACGCTTGGCCGAGTAACAGTACATTATTTTTCTCTAATAATTTCTCTAATGCAAAAACAAACGTAACATGTACTGTGACTCAATGAGATACCATTACAAAATCTGACATTTGCTTGTAGACAAATGTCACGGAAGATTGTTAGGAATGGGCTTTGTTGAGTACTAGCATTGAGGTCAAGTGTGCTACTAATGGTTGATTCGGATGGTACTTACGTGAGGGTATCTTCTTGAAGACCGTTTTCGCCATAAAGTTTTGGAAGCGCTCAGCGTAAAAGCCAGGTCGATGCACGGACACCGTATCCTAAAACAGATCATAATGATTAAAATTTTGTATTATGCCAAGTTTTGGTTTTATTTTTGAGGTGTTATACTAACGCCATCGTGAATCATCGACTTGAATGTGTGCTCAAGTTTCTTCTTCAGTCTGTAGCTTTGAAGAATGTCGATAATACCAATGAAAAGAAGGAGACGCTCGCCACGTGCATTCCTTGCAGGAATACCTCCTGGACTGCTAGGAACAAGCGTTTATTAAAACAATTTATCCAATTAACTATTAGTTTTGTTCATAGAAATAAGTTTTATGTGTGAAATTTTTAATTTTACAAATATTAGAATTGAATAAAATAATCGTAAATGCACAAAGAACTCACGGTACATCATCTTCTTCATCAATCGGTTCGCTCTCAGCTTGAATGCTTTCCATAGCAGTACTGTGAGCCACCAACCTTTGTCGATTTATACTACGAGATCTGTTGAGAGCGGCTGCTCCTAATCTATCTTCTCTTTCCCTTTCCCTTTCAGACTGTACAAATCCTCCACTATCAGTACCAGATTCTCCTACATCCTCTTCCCCACTTGTCGATAACCTCTGCTCCTGTTTATACACACATAAAAATCATGTACAAAACACTTATGTAAGAACAAGGACTGCCTTAGACTAAATTAAACAAAACTTTTCTTACAGTTTTTTCCCTAGCAGCTTGGTCAAGATTATGAATGCCAAGTAACAAGGAATAATCCATAATTTTGAAACTTTCTAATACTCTACAATCTCGTTGAATTGTTTTGATCAATGCATTGTATGTATCTGATTCTAGAAAAATACCCTCAGGATGATGTTCCATAAAATCCAGATCTTTATATGTAGGTGAGCGTTTTGATCTTTCTGATTTAGATGCCTAAAAAAGAATATTTATAAGATTTAATCAAAATTTAATTAATTAAATTTACAAGGGTTAATGAGATTCAGAGTAAGTGACTTACTTTTCTTTTGTATGTCGATCCTTTTAAATCGTACTTTTGATGAAGTTTAACTGAAGATGGCAAAAGATTGTTCATGGCAATAAGACGAACATTTTTACTGTTGCATCGATAACAATATAAACCAAAAAATTTTGGCAGTAATGTTCTAGGATTTTGGTTAAGATTCTAAAAATAATAATTAAAAAAATTTTAATATATTAATTTAAAAAAATTAAAAAAAAATTTGTGTATAAAAATTACCATGTAATAACCAGGCAATAATGTTTGTAAAAATTCGCCTTCTTTATGCTGCACAGTTTTAATGATGAATTCATCATCTTCTGTTAGATAAAAAATACTCCCACTAGCACCAGGATTGGACAATTCTCGCAATGGCGCACTGCACATTGACATCTACAAAATATGGTTTCTATAAATATCGGAATGTCAAAGTTAAAAATAGATATAATTTATTCTTTAGACTAACCAAAAAATCATCTGGCTGAATACCAAACAAATCCCTAAAGTAACGAAATGCAATAGGTGCGTAATTTTTAAATTTAAATTCAGAAAAATGATGAGCTGGTGTGTGGTTTGAGCCTTCACTTGGAAAACTAGTTTGTTCCACTGTCATGAAATCCTGCATAAGTAAATCTCTCTCAGGTTTGCTCGCAAGGCCTCCAACTGCATGTTGTATACCCAATTGAATAGATCCCATAATTTGTGTTGTTTGGATCTTTTTAAAATTTACAAAATTTAGTTATCAATTTTTAAATTATTATGATTACTTTATTAAAATAAAACTTATTGTGAATAAAATTATTTAAAAACTATTTAGGTTTAGAGGATATGATTTGCAATTGCAATAATCTAAAAGATTAAGATGATAAAATTAAAAAAATGCAATTAAAAATAAATAAAATAGATAAACAAAAATTTATTTAGTAATTATAGCAATACAAATATGTATTTCCAACAAAGATCTTCATGATGATAAGTACTGTTTAAAGTTTACATTTTGATAAGATAAACATTATATACAGGAGTCAACATACCCATTCCAAATATTTTATATACTCTAATTCTATAACCACCCAACCCATTGCATGCACTATTTAATCTTTGAGCTACATATAACTGTATAAGTTATGCACTTAAGAAATATATCCCACAATGACCACAAAAAACTTGTACTGCGTATGAAGTTTAACAGCCACAAGAATGACAGTTTTTAAAGAGTCATTCAATGGAGTCAACTTTTATTTATGGCACCGGAATTATTTAAAGTACAAGTTAGCAGAGTGTTAAAAATGTACAAAACAATTAGCAATCAAATGGAAGCTAGCAAAGTATATTAGCATTCATTTTGGAAATAACCTGCTTGTTGTATCTTTCACTTCTTGAGTGGAAAATAGCTCTATTTACAATTCTAAGTATAGTTTATCATAAATTCATTTACAATTACAACAAAATATTTTATTAAGTTTCTGAATTAAAATAGTAATTAAATTAAATAGTTTTTAAATAATTTTAATAATTACTAGTCAAATAATATAAATAAAAATATTACCTTTTTGTAGGTGATTTCACCACCCACTCCAACTCTCCTGTGTCCAATCTTCCTCTCCTTCTCGGACTTATTCCTCGACACACCTGCCGATCTAGGACCCGCACTACCATGGTGAACTGTTGAACTCTATAGCACAAAAATATTGCAGTGACAGAATGAACCGATCTTGGTTATAATCTTACAACTTTCATTTACACACACAATTCTAGTTTAAATCTGGCAAAGCTTTGAATCAAAATGCTACTGCGTCAAGAACACAAGAATTAAAGAAGAAAGGAAATGCTAATCAAGCCTAGTCGTCTATGCACCTGAATAGGATAATTATATGAGCACAATTGCAAGCCTTGCAGCTATATGCAAGTTCAGCTATAACCAACTAATTTCCTGTACAAAGTACCTTACAATAATTATTTATTATTTCCTATATAATACTTTCTTTGTTTATAATAACACTAGTACAATTTTATGAATGATAAACAATATTTTAACAGATTTGAATTTTACAAACCTACCATTAATTAAATAAAGTATTTTTTTAATTTTAATTTAATTTTAGGTTCACAGAGACCTAAAAAATAAATGTTTTTGAATTTAATTAAAATAATATACATTTTAATAATAAGTTTTCACTTATAATTATTTAGGGGTTAAAGTTTATCAGGTACATTGATTCTATATCAAGATAGAAAAAAGTAAAAAAAAAAAAAAAAAATGATGACCATGAGTTTTATATAAGAAGTACTATATACACTATTAATCTAATTATATTTTTGCATATAGCATAATACATTTAAATTCAGGTATGCATAAAATTTAATGTAAACATTTATTGCAAATTACTGTGAATCATTAACCATTAAATAATCTTAGAATATATTCAGCAACCAATACAGCATTTTAATTAGATCATCAATTGGATTAACTTGTTTATCTGTAGTGTCATTGATGTCATCAACAAGAAAGATTCACCTTTGATATAGGTGCATACAAAATTATACATAGATAATAAAAGTGATAAGGTGCCAATGAATCAGTCACAATTAAGAGAATCCTTTTAAATTAAAAAGAAAAATATAATTACAAAAGAAGAGTTTGACCAATGAATTCAGTGATAAATACTTGATAAGTTGTTTATATTTATGTAGTCTGGTGAAATTTGAAACAGATGTGAGATATGGGCACTTTGAATTAATAAAGAAAAATGTGTTGGTCATTGATGCACTTATACACGAGCTGTACTAGAAAGTGGAACAAGGGGCCTTGAGTGTGACAATGGCCTAAGAATGCACTTATAGTGCTCATTTAGAGGTCTACAGGCCTGACATAGTTTAGAGTCAATTTTTTTTCTCCTCATAGTAATGAAGTGCAAAAAATATTTTAAATGCTAGCTTGGAATTATTGTGTGCAAATGTAGGCATATGATTAATTCCTGCTAAACAGTTGTTTGGGTTTCTTTAATGAATCATCATTGTGGTATGAGCAAACTATATCATCACAGCATATATATGTTGATTACATTGCCTATAACTGTATCTGAATACAAAGATTTTTGCCAATATTATTGAGCTGATGCCGATAAACAAACCAATTCTTGAGAATTTTATCTTTGAAAAGGTTACAACACCGAGCAAAACGAGTTTTCCAATGATTTTCTCAATTTAAGAAATGAACGAAGATAGACATTATCAGTTGAATGTACTTGACACAACAAACAGCTGTCCTGTTATCTCTTACTTGACATTCCATCAGACATTCAT
Organism: Eupelmus kiefferi; assembly: GCA_030522745.1. NCBI lineage: Eukaryota > Metazoa > Arthropoda > Insecta > Hymenoptera > Eupelmidae > Eupelmus > Eupelmus kiefferi. Next base: position 7,061 of record JAPYZB010001095.1, on the reverse strand, counting down.
GCACTAGAGCCCTCTCTGATTGCATAACTATATTTATTTATTCATTCAAAATCCAATTAATATTAATTGAACCCAATTAAAAATTATTTACAATTCTATAATTATTTTTCATGAAATTGCCAAACAAAACCTGTCATCAGTTTCAATTGATAATAGCAAAGATTAAAAGTACTCACATCAAAGACTGTAAGTTTCTCTCCGGTCGTGGATTTATCTGAAAAATTACGAAAAGCATTTCTTAAGTACCCCGGCGAGCCTTATTGATTTCTTAGAATAAACAGCTATCAAAACGCCGACTCGTAATACTTGTATTAAAATTCCACGAGGCCGCCGCTATTTCAGCATGCATTTACAATTTTAATCACGCTCCGCGCATCTCGATCCAAGAAAGACATCGCGCGAAAAAAAAGAACCATAGCCAGCGCACGCAGCATCCTCCGTCAAATCGAAATCGGCGTTCTAAAAAAAAAGCGAGAGGAAAGTTCGCCCGTCGAATTCCGGCGGCCAAAGAGAGAGTCGCGTGAAATTCCAGTTTCGAAAACGCGCCTCCGCTCCGAACTACGCTATCCGCCGGAGAAAAAGCCAATACTCCTCGTTAAGCGTTTGAAAGAAGCGCTTGATGGATTAATTTTCTTCATTAACGGGCCCCCCGGCCATTTAGCCGCTCTCGGCATTGTAACGAGACGTCCTCGCGAAATTCGCGCGCGGGCGGCGCTCTGCATTCTGCTACTTATATATGTTTAAAGGGCCGAGAGAGAGAGAGAGAGAGAGAGAGAGAGAGAGAAAGAGAGAGAGCCCAAGGTGCGCTCAGCTGTCAAGACGGCTCTTTCCATTTACAAGAGCGAGCATGACGTCAAAGAGCCTCGGGCGCGTATGTATACAGCCGGACGGTGCGTGCGTACAAACGCACGGGCATAGATCGACGTTATTTTCCGCAGGCTCGCTTTGAACCCTGATCACGCGTGGTATTCGCGGCTCGCATCTGGAATATCGCGCGGCATACTCGGCGTCCTCCAAACTAGTGTGGCAGCAGCGCCGAGAGTCTAAATAAAGCCGCCACTATACGCGCCGCCCGCTGGAGAGTATATAGTAGTCGCGTTTTTCTTGATAAGAAAAATGTGCGCGCGGCTTTCTGCACGAGAGAGAGAGAGAGAGAGAGAGAGCGAGTACTCCAAAACGGCAGCTCTTCTGCTATGCGCCTTTGCCGAGAGATGTGTTTAAATGCCCTGCCCCCCTCTTGCCGTCGTTCTTTAGTTTCCCATTCTTTTCACCGCGCTGCACGGGAGAGCGAGAGTCTAGCGTGATACAATGCGAGGCGCGAGCATAGGGTATTGTTTCCTCGAAAGCAAAACGCTCGCTAGGGAGCATCGATCTCGCAGCTGGTGGAGCGAAGAAAAAAACGCTCCCGCGAAGGGCTGTATTGTATATATCGACGACGTTCTCGCACCTACACGCGTGCGCTCTCTGTCTCTCTCTTTAGGTTATGTTCGATCGAACGCGTAAGAGAAAGACAGAGAGCGCCTATATATCCCTTCCCGGAGGAAGCCCCGTATAGCCTGGCCCTGGGCCACTCTCACTCGCTGCGGGCTCGCTTGCTTACTTACGCGCAGGCTCGCTCTCTCTCTCTCTCTCTCTTTCTCTGTCTCTCTCGCTTTTTAACTATACACACGCACACACACACACACATAGGTAGGCGATGTGCGAGAGAGAGTAAAAAAGGAGGCGTTATACTCACGGTCCTCGTCGGCGGAGTCGTCGTTGGCGGCATTGTGATGATGGTGATCGGCGATGGAGTTGGCCGGCCCAGCGAGGTTCGTCTCGACCACCTCGATCTCGTCGACGTTGTCGCCCGAGGCCATTTTGTGTGAGGCGGCCGCGCCGCGGCCAGCTTTCTCGGGCGCGCTGCTGCTCTCGCCAATGACGGCCGCCCTCGGGCTGGCGCTCAGCATCGACATTATGTATTATATGTATATCAGAGGCGCGAGGGCTCGCGCGCTCTCTCTCTCTCTCTCTCGCTTAGCCGCGAGAGAGAGATACTCTAGGGCTCGTAGAGACTACCCTAGTCTCGTCGGTTATTTACCGCACGCACTCGATGCAACATCAGCCCAGCCCTCGCATGGCGCTGCTGCTTCCCTGCTGCTCTTTATTCGCACTCTCTTTCTCTTTTCTCCTGACGGCTGCTGCTGCTGCTGCTGCTGCTGGGCACTTTGGCACGAGACACACACACGCGTACAACACATATGCACAGAGAAACGTCGAGCACTGCTCTCTCTCTCTTGCCTGGAGGGCGTCCGCGGATGAGATCCTCCTCAGAGGCTGCTGCTGCTGGTGCAGGAAGGGCCTCCGAGGGCCGCGAGCCCCTCGCGCATCCTGGCGCAGCGCACACTACTCACTGTCACGGAGAGAGAGAGAGAGAGCGCTCCTCCACATCTACCTCCTCTCCTCCGCTATGCCTTCGGGCAGTGCACAGGCGCACTGCGTGCCTGCCTGCGCCCGAGCGCTACTCTCTCGCACACTACTTACTCTACTGCTCTCTGGCTCTCTCTGTGTATAAACTAGTGGAACACACGCGGCGGCGGCGGCGGCGGCGGCGCCCCGATCACGGACAACTGCAGTGTCCCGCTATGTCGACGCTCTCTCTCTCTCTCTTTCTCGGACGCCCAGCTCTCTCATAAGGCTAGGCTGCCCTGGAATCGTCCCAGCCTGAAGGCCGAGCGTCGACGGTTACGCGCGGGCCGCTGCATTCTCTCTCGCTGCTTGAGCGTCTTCCGCGACGGTGTAGAGAGAGACGGTTGCTCGTACGGTTGACGGTTGTATGGATGTGTGTATGGTAGACACTTGTTCTCTCTCTCTCTCTCTTTCTCTGTCTGCTTTCTCGGCCGCGCGTATATACATCTATAGTCCCGTCTCGTCGTCGTCTATTGACCGGACGCCATTTTGCCTGGCGAGAGCCGCTGGTGCTGCCGACTGGCGGCAGGAATGTCGGTTGGCCTGGGTCGGTAAGGTAGGAGGCTTGGACGACCAGAGCGCGACTTTTTCTACTGACGAGCTGGATAAAGGCGCGCGCACGCTTTGGAGCTCTGATGTATCTGCCTGTGGCAATGTGGCGTATTGTGGTAGTATCGTATAGTGGGCTTGCGGTTGAGCGCCGGTTGTATGATAGAGGGTTGTACCATGGGTGGTACTGATGTACTTTTATGAATGTGCGTCTGTACGTATTGGTATAAATGTGTTGAAAAATTCTTTTCTTTACAAAATCAGCAAAAGAATCAGATACATTAAATATTGATTAATATAGTAAAAACAGTAATAATAAAAAATCATTTGTAAACGGCAGAAAAATTAAAACTATTACCATAAATAGTTCGCTAACATTTTGAGGATATGTTAAAAAGAATAAATAAAAGAAGAATCGTTTTCGAAAAAAAACATTAAAAAATTGTAAAATAATCAATAAAATTTTTTTTCAAGTTGTAGTTGTGTTTCAAAAAATACAAAATTAAAATCATAAATAGCCGTGCCCATACTTACTCTTGTAGTAATTGTTTTCGAATTCACTTTTTGAAATACAACTTTGAAATATAGCACCGGCAATCAAAGCATTTAAAAGATTTTTGTCAGCTTTCAAAAGCATTTCAATAGTATATTACGCTATACTATTTTTCACCATACCCGGGCCGAAAATAACACTTTCGTGATTTTGAGCCGGGAGCGAAAGTGGTACTTTCGGCCAGGGTATGGTGAAAAAGATGTTTGATTATTGATTTTAGTATACATTTCAAGTTTGGTTCTTAGTTTTTATATTTATTTTAATTTAAGAATCAGTTTTTTCATTTCATTTGATTCCAAACTGAATTACTTTTCAGAAACCAATCCTTAAATTTTTTAAATGGAATCACCAGAGAATCTTTTTTCATTAAAAAAAAATTTTCTGAATCGATCAAGTAGTTTAGGAACAATCGCTGGATAAATATAGATAAAACTTATTTAATTGAAAACTTTCTCCTTTTTCGTAGTCGATGAAAAATAAAGGGCTATTTTGAAATGTGAACAGGGTAGCGACCATGCATAAAATACGATAACACATTTAAATAATCTTGTAATGTAATATTTTTTAAACAAGTTAATGATTTTATTAAAAACAATAGAGTGTAGAAAAAATTTTTAAGTTGAAAATTTAAAAATAGAGAAAAAATACTTACTGCAAAATCACAATAATTATTTGTTACAGTATGCCACATTCACATAACATAAAATATTTTGAAAACATTTTTAAGGAATATTCTAAAATTTTTAAAAACTTATTGAAAAATGTTTTTAAGATGTGCCTATGTCTGCCTACAATCCGCTTAAAAATTACTCAAAAAACATTTTTACAAGAATTTCTCAAACATTTCAAAAAATGTATTACAAAGGTAATAACGTTTTGTCAAAACATATTTCTATATATTTTATAAAAATTGTAGGATCGTTACTTACAAACTTTTATAAACCCTTAATAATAAATAACCTTTTGATAACATTAAAAAAACATTGCCATTGCCCAGTGTGTTTCGCCGTGTCGACCTACTAGACTCATCAATAAGTCAATGTAGGTCGATCCTGCCTTATGCGTTTGGAAAATTCACACTTTATTAATCTGCAAGCGCGCTTTATTCGTTCCAAACATCTTACACCGACCCTATCGACCTGATGTATTAAGCGAAGTTTATATTTCTATCTTACTACTCAATCATAGAATTGTGGCCTGCGATACCGTCTTCAATCTGATTCTCTTAGTATTGACTTCATCACCTCAGCCACTTCTCTGCTTACTCTCTAACAGTAAATCCGTGTTAAAATTTACTTCTTATAAGATATACATTTTAAAATTTACTTCTCATAAGGAGTAAATTTTATGAAATCAAATAATTGCCTTATATAAGCAGTAAATTTAATAAAATCAAGAAATTTACTCCTCTTAAGGAGTAAAATTTAAATTTTACCCTTCATAAAGAGAAAATTTTAAAAAATACCCCTTATAAGGTACCCCTTAAATATACTCCTAAATATACTCTTTCCAAGATTAACTCTTTATAAAGAATAGATTTTAAATTTTACTCTTTATGAGAAGTAAATTTTAAAATATACTCCTTTGAAAGAGTAAATCTAGCTAAGCAGTATATTTTGACATAGATTTAGTCCTTAAGTTTTAAAGATATATCATAATGTTCTCAGCCAACGGCTTCTATTCTTTAACTCATACATTTACATGTACACGAAGCAACCCCGTCATTGAATGAACATTTGCAGGGCATCTTATACGCTTGATAATTACGCGGCCCTTACTCTAATGCTTTTAACGCTCGGGTGCCTGAGATTTCCTTGCACGCTCTTCGCTCTATTTTGCGTTATTCGAGTGATTTCATGTTTTTCGATTCATTTGTCATTTTTCTGCTAGTTTTTTTTGCTTTCTTATTATGCAATTATTATGCCCGAGAATTTTATTTTCTCGAGAAACATTCTTCGGTTTCCGAGTAACTTAATGCACATTTTTAATCACAAAATATTAATAAAAACTTTCATGAAACACGAAAAATGATTTTTCTTGAAATCACCTTCTTGCTTTCGTATCGAACAGTATTTTTTATACTACGTGTACAAACCGAGATTTAGCATACTCTATTTTACTCAAGCGTGCATGAAATCAAGTTTTGCGCACGGATTATCATAAAATATTTTAGAATTTTACAATGTTAGTCTTTCGAGTTGGTAGATTTTAGTTATCATAATTTCTCTTAATCAATTCTTACGCAACGAATTCCTTTTTTATGCGCGCCTCACATATTTTAGTTTATATTGCATTAATTTTTATAATTTCTAATATTCTTCGTATGCAAAATATATAATATAATTACATCAACTTTGATTACTTTTAATTAAGTAAAATAATTTTATCAACTTTAAATCTATTCGTAACAGTATTAAAATCCTTATAGAAAAATTATTGTTTTCAATTGTCTCCTAAATGAACATAAAATTTAAAGTTTTTTATTATAAAAAAAAAAATCCTTTTTCAAGTCCTTATATTTTATGCACACTATACATAAAAATATATTTTATTACTATAATGCTATGACAAACGAATTTCACGCATACTATTGAGAAAAAAGTCAACGTTCAATTTTAAAAGAATTATGTAAATTGTATTTACTTAATTGGCTCAATTATAGATTACTTCATAAAAACGAAATTAAATGAGACAGGTCAAAAAAACTTTTTGGATCTTATTCTACGATATATTTCCTATCAAAATAATTAATAAAACGAAAACTGATTTTTTTACCACAATTGATTTTTTTGAAGGTGGTGTGCCCCCTTAATTATAAAACAGATAATTTCAACATAGCATATTTTTGTAATAGTTGAGCGCCCTAGTTATTACTATTAGAAAGTCAATGAAAAATTAGATTCATTGTAAAAATAATAATTTCAACAAAAACCTGAATATACAGTTGAGGTCGCATGTCGGTCTTGTTATTAACAAAATATATATTTTCGAAATATTTTAGTAATATTTTAAGCATTATTCTGATTTATTTGCCTCAATTTTTCGACAAAAGACTGAAACATCAGCATCTGAGAACCTTACTCGACGAATATATTTAGGACGAGATTATCATCATCTTGCAAATGATAGATTTGGGGATGTTTCCACTGCTTCTAATACCCTTCAAATTTTTAGCTTTTCTGAGCTTACTTTTGAGTTGCATATTATTAGTCCATATCAGATAATTATTGAAATAATATAATTATTATAAGCTTAGTTTAATATTTTATAAAAGACTACGAAATTAAAAATAACAAACTTTCAAGCCTGGTAGAAACGTTCCCCATTTTTTGGCCATCGGATGGCCAACTGTGAAGAATTAGACATTCACTAGCCTAGTTTTAAACACTTGGCCAATTTTATTGGGGAAATTTTGTAATATTTTTTAAGTCTATATTTTCTGAAATATATTTATAATTGCCCTTTTAATTAATATAAACTGACTGTGGAGCATGCAAAGGTCGTATCGACA
>JAPYZB010001093.1:0-18203 GCA_030522745.1 Eupelmus kiefferi | reverse complement strand
TTTTGGAGCGTATTCTACGATAGATTTCCTATTAAAATAATCAATAAAACGAAAATCGGGTTTTTCGACCGGAAAAAGGTGTTGTTCCCCCTTAAGAGAGTGTAGGAATTAATTAAATGAAGGGAGAACATTTTATTTAATATTATAAGCTCATGGCGTTAAGCTGTTTTCAAAAACTTTTGTAGGAGTTTTAAAGTTGGTAATGAATGAATTTTTCATTAAACGGCTTTTAAGTTTGGTGAATGTTTAATTAATTTCAATAAAAAGAATATGTTATAATGATTTCTAGAGGATTTATATGTTATATATATATATATATATATTTTTTTTTTATCCGAATAATAAATCTACTTTTTTTAATATTCTCTTAATATCTTCCACTACTTATTTTCTAATAACTAAAGTTTAACTACACGAAATAATTTCAATTTTATTTAAGCTACCCTAGTAGAAAATTGACCATGTTTTGGGCAGAATTTCTGGTCAACAAATGTTAAAATGACACTTATTTGAAAATTCTGGCAATGCTTTGAGCAGAATTTCTAGATAAGTGATATCTTAACGTTTATTAACTAGAAATTCTGCCCTGAATCTGATCAATTTTCTACCAGAGTAAAAATTAAAGTAATAGCACTTAGAATATTATGTTTTATATTTTCATATTCTAAAATGTATTATTATGAGTCATAAATGATATAATTATAATCAGTGGATTTCTATTTGTTTCCAAAAATTTTAACTTACACATACAGAAACTGAAATTGTTCTTATTTAGACGAATTCTCAGAAATATGCTTCTTCCCATTTTTTCAATTCTTGAAAGTATTATTTTCCAAAAATCATATTTTGTAAATATACTTGTCAGGAATTCTAGAATTTTGAAAATGTAGTAAAAGTAGGTTAGCTTACATTCACTCCGGTACTAAACCACTTGTTTTTCATTTCACGGAAGAACTATCTTAAAAAAAATTTATTTGCAAGAAAGCCTCTAAAGCTACGGTTCAACTATTTTCACTTTTCTAACCATTAAAACCACCTTTATCTCAACACAAAAGAACCAATGCAATTCACTCAACTTCTTCCTAAATAGTACATTTCCCATGCTGACTCCCGTTTTTCTCAACTAGATGATGTCACTGCCGAGCTCGCATAGAATAGCCTGCCAGGACGTCTCGTGTTTTGAAAACAATTTAAACTTGGACCGCAAGGTACGAAAAAGTGGAGAAAGAGCGAGAGAGAGAGAGAGAGAGAGAGAGAGAGAGAAGAGCGCGAAAGCCCGAGAGCAAACAGCAGCAGCAGAAACTAGCGGTTCTGCACTCGCGCCCAAAAACTTTCCCATTCTCCCTCTCTGTCTCTCGCTACAATCTGTCCAAACAGCGAAAATCAATTGCAACATGCGCGCCATTGCTTTTCGACCTATTTGAATGCTTGCTATATTTTTAGATTAAATCGGATCGCGTTCTTTTTTTTCTGTTGCTTTTAATTTCTTTTTTACTGCCGTTTGTTTTTATAGGATTTCTATCACTGACACTAATGGTTTTGTGCGTATAGTTTTGCTTTGTATGTTCGTTTAGTAATAAATAAACACTGTAAATTGGAAAAATTTAGTGTACACAAATAAACGTTCATGGAAACTTAATTTATTGAATCATAATAGTGTTGCGATAGGACAAACAGTAGTAAATGGAGTAAATCATGTGGATAGCTTGAATATTTATCGTTTAATCAAGAGCTGGCTGTGTACGTTGATTCACGTCGATAGACGTGGACTGATTGTTATACTGTTGGAGTTAAAATTAGTTTGCCGAACAAAATACGTATCACATGTATATTTTGCAATCGTATCAATCATCTAAATTGAAAGGTTTAATTTGCCCTAATCGACCTAAATCACTAATTAGTTATTATATTTTAGTACAATTTTCACTTATCTGCAATAATTAAAAAGTAACCCTGGTAGAAATTCACTATTCCAGCCCATGAAATGGTCTTTTGGCCATTTCTATGTTATTAAATATTAACTGGCCATTAATTAGCTGTTATAGGGAATCATATCTATACCAAGGAAGAAAAACAAGGTATTTGCGTACATTTACTATACTTGAAAAAACCACAAAACAAAAAGCACACAATTTATTTTTACCAACCCTCATCCATCATCATAACCAAATTCCACCAAAAAAAAACCACCTAAAACTAAACATCCACCATGCATAAAACCCGCTTTCTCATGCCGCATACGCGCTCTGAATGCTGGTCATTTCTCGGGTGACTAACCGGCGAGCGGGGGGGGGAAAGACGGCGGGGGAAGTGGGGGGGGGGGGGGGGGGGGGGGGGGGGGGGGGGGGTGACGACGACGACGATAGGTGCACACGAATTATGCACGCGCGTCGAAGATGGGAATCCAATAGCGCGCGCCGTGGAATTCTGGTGTGCGCGCCAGCGGTCCAAGATGCGGTTGGCTTTCGCGGAGGAGCGCACGATTATGGCGCAGTGCTTCTTGATTGTTGGGGGTAGTTATGCCTCGGTGGGGTGTATAGAGTTTGTTGCTCGTGGAAATTTTTCGAAGTTTTGGAAATGTTGGACTTTTTGGAGAGAATGGTAATGTATTTCTGGAATATTGTTTTAAGATTGGTTTAATTTAATCGTAATATCATATTGGTATTCTTTTATTATAATTAACGATTTCCAATACTCATTTTTGTGATTTTATCATCTTACCGCCAATAATTGATGAGTCATGCGGTGTGATAAAAAATTTACTATCCATCATCGAAAACATAAGATGAAAAAGGTGGTAGGGTTATGATAACAATATTTAATAGTACAACGATATCAAAATAATAATAACAATGAAAATATTAGTATCCTCTCTTAAAAGAAGCATGAGTGATTTGATTGGTTGAGAGAGTGATCGGTTCGATAAAAAGCGCGCGAATATTTACAGTTATATTAGCTTTTGCCGAATGTTGAATCTGTCGGTGCAATTTTAATACTTATCGAATTGTTAAATAGTTAAATCATTAAATATTATTCAATATATTTTATCTCAACATTAAAATTTAGAGCGCGCTTGCGCGCCAACAATGCCATAGTATAAGTAAATAATCTCTTGGGAAAAGGCAATTAATAATTCCAAGCAAAATAGACCAATCATTATTTCCTACGAATAATTAATCAAAAATCTTAATTTAGCTAATGCATTTCCAGAACTTGTTCACTATTTTTTCAACTAATACATTCCGACAACCAATTATAAGGCTAATTAATTGATACACGGAACCTAGTTAAATCAAATACATTCTTAGAATCTTTTAAAACCCGCTACCACAAATATATTCCTAGAACTTAACGCGGACGCTAATGAATTCCTTGAAGAGAAGAAATATTTAAACAACTGAAAATCTATAAAAAAAGAAAACGCATCAGAGGCCCCGGGGGCTTTATAGACCACAGATCAGTGCACAACCCAAGTCCACTTAGTGCAACTTGAATCGACCCAGAGATAGAATCAACCGAAGCAAACCTGAGTCAAAACTGAGCTACGTTCTGGTAATGGAACAGCGTCCCAGAACGCTGTTTGTACGCTTTAGCGAAATGCGAACGAACGGATCCACTTTCCTAGATTATTCTATCATTCTATCGACCAGACGCAATAATAATAGTATAACCAGTGGTCTCATGACAATTCGTATTACGCACATAAAATATACGTGTTGAGCTGAGGAGCATCATAGTTGACGGTGAAAGAAAAGCGACAGGCTTACAGGGTACACTTGATCTGACGTCAGAGTTTCAAGCTGGCTCACTCCTGTTCTCGTTGACTGTCGGCTTGAGATTTTGTACAGTGTTAGATGTTATAAAATCATACTTTAGCAAAATTCATTATATTTATTTAGTTACAAGTATGTTTCTAACAGCTAATCACGAGCTTTACTCAATCGGTAAAAACCGCCTTTCAAACCCCATTAATTCGCAATCACCGAAGCTCCCTAAACACCCCCAAATCCAATGATTAAATTACCCCTCCATTCAACCACCGCTCGCCCAGCCGTACACGCGTCCCCGCTGCATCACCAGCCGAATACCTATACACCCGGCAAAGCCAAGGCCCCGGCGCGACTCCTTTCAGCTTCAGCGATCCGAGAGGGAGAAATCTCATTCCTCCTCCAAAAAGCGCCGGGGCTGCACGTACGCTCCTCGTGTCTCCGCGCGCCGCATTGTGCTCGTCCGGCCGTCGGCGAGGGGGACAGATAGATATATAAGTATGCGCGGGCGAGTTTGCATTCTTCTCTGGGCGCTCGGGATCAATCGGCATTCGCGATGGGACGCGCAGCTAGGCGAAAAAGTTGAGGGTAAGCGAGGTTGGGAATACGGCGGAGGAGAATACCTTTGAGATAACTGACTTGGTTGGGGGAGTAGGGCCTGGTGGCTGTGGAAGATTTGGAGAATGCGAAGGATGATAAATAGGGGTGGAAGAATTTTGATTTAATGGTGGTCGTTGTGACTACTTGGAGGGGGTTTTTGGGTTATGGGTTCTGGTAGGTATGTCAATTATCTGGGTATGCTTCAGTGGGTTTTGGGTTTTCAGAAAGCCCTAATGAATGTATAGTGTTATAGCTTGTAGCGCACTATTTAAGATAGCTATGCTGTAAAATACAGTTTGTTCGTAAAATTTAAAAAAAATATAGAATCGTATAACCCTTTGGTCAAAATTATTTTTTATATTCAAAAATACTGTAGCGAAATTTCAGATTGATTTTGATCAATCTTTAAAGTTCACGTTTTTTATTAATTTTAAATATATATAGATATACTGTACTTTTATAAAGCTCTAAAATGAGAGAAATTGATGGTCTAGAAACTAAAAGGGCACATAGCCAATGCTATATAAATGGGCTATGTGTCCTTTTAATTTCCAGACTCTCAATTTTGTTCAGAATATGTCAAAATCTAGACAGTGAATCAATCTACAATTTTGTAAAAGAATACTTAAAGATAGAAAGTAATTTTGATTAAAGCTTTTTGTGATTCTCTATTTTGGTACATTTTATAAACATCGAATTGTATATTTTATTTATATACATTATCATTTACATAAATTTCGAGATAAAGATATAACAAGCATAATACAAAATATGATGAACTATATTAATAGTGAAAATCTCAAAGGGATATAACCTATACCGACATAGATATCATCTTATTCGCAATACAATTTTTCAAAATATTCGGAAAATTTTGTAAGCAGAGATCCATGATCGGTATACGACTTTCCCTTAAGCATTGTATCAGAATAAACACCGAACGAAAGAGCCAACGTTCGCATGAAAAATATTTACCGCACGTCCCCGATAAAAACTTTTCTTTGCCACACCAGCACAAAGAAACTTTCCCACGGCATCTCCAGCGTCCAGTCGTGTATAGACCTGCAAAGTCCAGCTTTAAATGTCATCTTTGAGTCCAGGCTCGTGTAGGCTCGATATAAGTACAGCTCTATAAGAGTATCCTGCGGGAAGAAACGCAGAGCTAAGGAAAACGGACGTGCGGCAAGTTTCATAAAAAGAGAAACCGAGACAGTCGCGAAACTATAGCGTGCTTAGAGGCTGTTTTTGGCGGGGCACGAAAAAGGCCTATACCAGCTCAAGTGGCCGGTAAAACCGAATAAGAGAAGGTAAAAGAAAAACGAAAGAATAACGGATTAAGAGGGAAAATGAGGGGTAGCAGAGAAGAGCGGACGTGAAGCGGCAGCGAGATAGAGAAATACGGGGGAAGGGAGCGAGAAAGAAGGGAACTCGGCCGAGTTGGGCAAACTGACCCAGATAGTTCATTGAATGCCACGGCTGGTCGTGCGCGCGCGATGCATCCGTATAAATCTCAACGCCCCACCCTCTCTTCTCTCTCTTTCTCCCTCGTTCGCGTACCGCCGACGCTCGCTACTTCGTCAGGCATTCCCGCAGCTTCCTTATTATACTAGGGGGGAGGGGGTGAGATATCCATCCGCGTGGGGCTGTGGCTCGAAAATTCGCGTGTGAAAGCTCGGGATATCGATTTTCGGAGGGCGCGATTTTCGCGCGGATCGGGCGAGTGATGCAAGCGAAGTCGACTGCTGACGTCGGGCTTGACGCTGGAAATTTCGGGGTTGTATTATTTGAAGTGTTGTGCCATGTTTTGGCCGATATATTGGGTAAAGGTGAAATGTAATGGTTAGCTTTTTAAGCATTGGGAAATTGTTTTTAATGTGTGGCAAGTATATTGTGTTGGGGAAAGATGAGATTGGTCAAAGGCTATTCGTCGAGTTACCGATCTAAAAAATTTTGTTTAAGTTGCACTGCGAAAAATCGTTTATTACGCTTAAATACACTTTGAAAAATTTCTATAATAGCTATAATTATTTTCGATTTTATTAAAAATGTAGAATGAATGGATTAAAAATGAAACTTATTAATGATTAATTGTTTAACAATTTGCAGTTTAATTATTTTTATGAAATAATTGAAAAATTAAAACTCATATATGGTTTGATATACAGTATTCTCGAGTTCTACTTTCTATTGCCATCTTTTTCACTGTCTCAGCCTCGAAATGGCTTTACATTAAATAAATCATCCAAGATCCTTATGTTGCTCTGTTTCATTTTAGTCTAACTGTTTTGAAAAAGCAATTCGTTTTGCCAACGAATTCAATTATTTTATTCGAGTAATAACAAATTATGAGAACATCTTATGAACAAGACGATCCAGATTTTAAAAATATGATTATGAAATTAAAATAACATATTCATACCATAAATGTATATATATATATTTATACTGTTCTCTATCTTTCATATTTTTTGATTTTTAAAAATATTAAACTTTGTATGAATAGCACAATACTTCTATTAAGTATTAAAATCTACCTTGTGACCTTTTTTAAGTGCATTTAAAGTAGGTTCGTTAAAAAGAAATCTGAATGCATTTTAAAGAACAGGAAAACTTTAGATTACAATTTTTCTTCTTTCATAAAGTTACAATTTCATTTATTTATTGTCAATTACATAGACTTATTCAACTTTATATTACAAAGTATAACAATTATATAAGTAAAATCATTTCATAAAACTGTAAGAATGTCATCTTTATTTATTATTTAAAATTCTAATTACTATAATACCACAATAGTACTTTATTATATTTTATTTCGCAATAATATCTTTATCTGAAAACCCAGAAAAACAAATAAAAACCCACGTGAATTCAATCAAGACTCTATACCTCCTGACTCGAAAATTCCAGCTTCCTCATTTATCAGAACTCGCATCAATTCCAGTCCTCCGCAAAACACTTTACGAGCGCTTTCGAAATTTCGCAGCCCGGTGAAAATAGAGCCGTGTCATTGAAAAGTAGCGGCAGCGCTCGGCCGGCCAAATAGAGTTTCAAAATGGAGTTGGCCTCGAAAATCCGAAGCTAGTTTAACGCGTTATACTGCTGACGTTGAGACATCGGTTTGCACTTCCGCGACGCGGCTGCGAAAGGCTCATGAACATCGGGGGGCCTGGCCATTACCGGGGAATTTTCATAACGACCGACGTTCGGCCATTTATCGACGGACGCGCGTCAGCCAGTCCTGACACTGAAATCCGAGGCCGCTAAGCACTTTTGAGCCGCGAGTGTAGAGTAGAATCAATGGGCGCGCTCTGATTGAATTGTTTTAGTGGTTCGTTTATTTCCGAGACTTTTTATTTTTGGAGTTGTGGTGTTTCTTGTGACTGTGGAATCAGACGATGCACCAGGGTTGATGTACACTGAGAAAAAAATTTGGTAGTATCAATAAAAGTAAATAATTAAATTAAGAATTTTTTGAAAAAGTTTAATCTGATCAAATCTTTTAATTAAATATTATATTTTCTTTTCAGTATAGAATTTAAATAATAAAATAAAAATGATTTTAGATAGTTTTTTTCTGTTTAATTTATTCTTAATTTACATAACTGAGCAGTAAAGTAGTGCCAGATCGACTGCTAGGTGAGTCCTGAAAAGTTTTTATTTATCGATTTCTTCATTGGACGGAATAATATTAAATTTTTAATAAAAAAAGACATACAATTCCTAGACTATATATCTCGAAAATGGTTGGATCTACCGTGTAATACGCTTCTTTAAAATCCAAAAAGCGGTGTCGTAAGTGAAGTGGCCCGCATCCAACAAGTTATAAAGTAAAAAGATGTTTACAACATTCGTAAAATATCCGCTTACATCTGAACCTATTTCTGTTGTAGTCTGAATTTTGCTTATCTCCATTTTCTTTTATTAGAATTACTATTTTAAATTCTACAATATTAATTAGCAACGTCAATGTAAAACATTTTTTAAATATTTTTACACTAAACATTATTTGAAAAATAATATCATACCAATTAGACCAGAGTACCAATAAAATTACAACACATAAATTAACACCATTAATTAGCGACATTATCATAATTCTTCCCATAAATTTATATTCATTAAAAAGCTGCCGGCTAAGAACTCCTTCAACGTCAAACAGCGAAATTGTAAAAAGGATGTAAGAACCAATTAAAAGCCCGAGTGTATACCAGAATTTAAAAGCATATCCTCGTACAGACTCGAGGAGCATAATCTTCTTATAAAAAATACGACGCCGGGACTTTCGAGTATGAAATGACGCCGGGACTTTCGAGTATGAAATAACGCGGACGCCAAAGGGTCAAAGAAAAAGACGACTTAGCGAAGTATAATCCAGCGCTGCACACACTGCATAAAAACAGATGCAAACATAAAGAAGGCGTATAACGGACGCTCTTCTCTCGTTTCACCGGTAGGCAAGAGAAAGAGCCAGGAAAGCGCGAGACGCGCGTGTGGAGAAAGAGAATGGCGAAAGAGGAAGGAGATAGGAACGGAAGTCGACAGATATTATTTTCGACGTTATATCTATCTTTTTGCTTCCATTTCTTTCGGTATTTCCTTCTTTTTTTGTCTTATCCTCACATTTTTCACCGTATCTTTTAATCTTTCTTTCATCTCGGGGGGAAAGTATTTCTGCGAGCTTTGCGCGTAAAAAGCTGGACCCGTGAAACGACGGCGTTTAAGCGCTGGAAAAGTGGCACGAAAATCGACTCTTGCCAAGAATTTCACTTTTCGGGCGGTATTGATCAGGGCCTGTTTTATTGCGGGTGTCACTTGCGTCAACCGCGTTTATTTTGCATTTTATAAAGTCATGTTTCTTACCAAGCGAAATTTTACCAGTGGCACGTAATTTTTCAACGAAAATTGCATTAAAACTATTCGGGTCAAGACAATTTCATTCCCTTCTGCACACGTCAGTTATGATTAAAAAAAAAATAAACCCACAGCTCTAAAAATGTAACGGAAGAAACTATTTTTATTCCATCCCGAAAAAAATGACACACACACTCGATTCGCAATAAAAAGAAAACCGCGCTCTCTAACGCGTCTCCGTGCTTGCGAAAAGCTCGGGAAACAAATATTCCCATGAAATGTATTCGCGGCACGTTACATTCCTCGGAAAAATCGTCGAAACGTTTATATCCATTCCTCTAGCTCCAGCCAATCTCGCGTGCGCATAGCTCACTTGCTCTCCTCCTCCTCGCTGCACAACAGCTGTGAAACAAAAGACCTCTCGCATCCTGCGAGCGAGCTTGTACGTTATTTCTCGTTATATCCTCGGCGCAATAAAGTCGGAGATTTAGGTGTATATATATATATATGTGTGTGTGTAAGAAAATTGCCGAGCTCAGCTCTTGGAGAATCCGAAAAAATGGCCTCGCAAGTCGCTTTAATTTAACGGAAAAATGCGCACTCTGCCGATGCCACTTTTGCTCTCCGGAAGTGCGAAATCGAGGGGAAGATGAAACGAGGACTTAATGATAGAGCGGAGAGATGCCGGGAGAGTCGCGGGATAGTAACTTTGGGTTAACGAGAATTTTAAAAGTTATAATGGGCAATGGAATTTCGAGTCCCGAATGTTCTGGCTCTTTGGGAAAGGGGGATGGAACGAGGTATAATTGGGTGGAAGACGCTGGAATTAGGGTTAAAATTAAGAAAGTTGCCGGGCTTGGACTTACGAAATGTGGATAATAACGGTGAAAGTTGCGTAAACAATTAGGGAAATAGGCTGCTTTTTAGGCTCTTCGTTCGGGGCATTGTTGCTGGAAGTAAATATGTTAACTGCTCGTCTAGAAGTTGAGCTGAGGGTTCTCGATGTCTTATTAGCGATTATTGATGTGTTAAGATGGAAATTATTTAAATTAAAAGAGTAATTAATTTAGCTTCATTATTGTAAAATTCCTTCCCTGGTTAATTAGCTTTATATGAGAGTAATGTAAAATACATTGGCCGCACCCACTGCAAATTTAAGTAACTAAAAAACACGTAAGTTTGTTTGACTCATTTAAATACATGGTTTCTTTGAAGTGTGCACAGTAAAAAATTTTGTGTTTAATGTAAATTGAAAGAAGAACACATAAATATTATGTTTAATATGCAGATGGGTATTTTTTCAGAAAAATAAAAACAGATTGCATTATATTAGAAATAGGAAAATGAAATATTCGACAGATTCAATAGTACGATGTATAGAAATGTAGATTTTTGGGACATAATAATAAAAATATGATAGAGAAAAATCCGAAAATAAAAATTAATAAAATATTGGCTATCATATCAGAATAAATAATTTAAGGAAATTAAAATATCAGAAGGGCTGCTTTACAGCATGTTAAAAATTACGAAAAATTGATTATTTTGCGCTATTATTTTATGTATTTTTTGAAATATATTTTTTCTAATCTTTTAAATTCTAAATTTTTCCCTCTTTTATTCTGATTTTTTAAATTCTTTATTTGTATATTCATAATTTACTTAATATAAAAAAAATCATTTCTTAAATATTATTGTTCTATTCATTTTGTTGTTTCTAGTATTAACTTTCGTATTTATTACTTTATAGACCAAATTAACATTCTACATTCGACAATAATTTAATATTCGAGGTTTTTTTTGTATAAAATACCCATATGAAAATTTATCATTCTGAAAAATGAACCCCCCCCCCCTCCAATTATTTCAAACTTTAACGTGAGATAATTCATTTAAATTGTTCATCACATATGATTAGTACAATGCAATACAGTGTTATAATCAGTGTTTCTAGGAATCGAAAGCTTATTAAATCAAAAACAGAAACATTTCATTTCATCACAAAATACATATCCAGTTCCATGAAAATTCATGATTCTGGAACATCTCCTTGTTATGAAAAGAAGGATTATGATTTTCGCGAAACAGCTTTAGATGAGTATTTTGTAATATATTTTAATCCACAGAAATTACCTCTATTGTGTAATACGTCATTAAGTTCAACTTACGGGATGCTATTGTAAGGTAATACTGTTGAAGCTACATTTTAAAGGTAGATTTTTTTTCAAAACTTTCCAGGTAATATTTTTGAAGCCTCCTTCTAAAGGCAGATTAAAATCTGTTTTTCAAAACTTTCCAGGAATTTTACATTCATCAAATATACAGACACTCATATATATAGTAATAAAAAACATTTTTTATTCTCCACTCGCTCTATCCTCATGGCGCATTTCAGGCGCATTTATTTAGAAAAAGATAGTTTAGTAGAAATTACTATGTTGTTTAGTGACGGAGAGAGTAGTCATGATATGTTGAAAAATACTATGTAAAATGCGAAATTTGCTATAATTCTACAGCGAGGCCGAAATTACCATTTTTACGTTTGAAGTTAGGATGGGAAATTGGTGAAAAATAGTATACGCAACACAGAGGGAAAGAAGGCTACCCTACCCCATAGCACATGTTTTAAATATATTCGGAATATGAACATATTTTTTTTTTTAAATTAATAACTTCAATAACAAAATTTTTCCGAATTTTGAATTTCTAAACTTTTGGCCTTTAACAAAATTGTTTCTGAATGTTATCGATCACTACTTCGAACTTTCTAAGGTTTGGTCTATACAAATTTTGGCATTTCTAAACTTTTGTCTTTCTGAATTTTTAACTACGCGCTTGTGTAATTATTTACAACAATTTTATGTATTAAATTAACTGCGAGAACTACAGAAAATTTGTGTAGCTGGGCGGAAATTTAACATAAATGTTATGTCCAATTTCGTCCAAATTTTTAACTGTGTGTAAAAATCGTGATCATGTATTGAAATTAAAAAAACTTTAGACACTTGGATTAGCAGCGATTAACAATGCCTGAACCAGATTCAAATAAAATAAATTTTCCTTTAGTCGAAACATATACCTAACGAATATGAATAAAAACCCACACTTGTATCTATGCGAATCCTCCTTCGCTTCTTTTTGCCCATATTCCAACATCTTCATTAGTCTACATCAAGCACAAAATCCAACCCAACCCTATATCCAACCTCACTCGGTTATACCGACATAGTAAAATAGGCGCGTTAAGAACCACGCGAACCCCACAGCACACAGCCACCTCCATAGCTCACTACCAGTAAAACATGCAATAATTATATGTACATACAGCAGTACGTCTCCACGGGCGCGTAACACAGCTCGCAAATTAGACATCAAGCTCCCCCCTGCGCTCGCACGTCATCTTGAGCAAAAGCTCCGTATAAACTCAAACGCACATAATTCCTGATATATTCTCGGTCCGTTGAATAATTAAGGAGCGCGCGCGCGCGATGCTCTCGCTTCCCCCTTTAGTTCGCGCCTAATTGGCGACCCTTTCAATTTGGCCGCGCGTTGCGCGCTCTCGGAATTGTCCGAATTAAAAGATGCATGGCCAAAGCGGCGCAATTTTCGGAGGGCCAGGAAGAATTGGATTTTGACGCTTTGGTAATTGCGCGCCTGCTAATGAATTGGCCAAAATTTATAAGCAATTTGCATTCTCTATTCCGGGAGAGAGCCGGTCTGCTGCGACTCTTGCCGCATTCGCTTTGACGTCACTGCGGCGCTTTTTAAGCGTCCGTAGCTTTTTAAATATTCGGAAATTATAAGGCGCGAGTTAGCTGGGAGTGGGGTGTGTTAAAGATGAAAAAGTGGCCGTGTGTCTGGAATAAAAGTCTTGGGAGGAATAAGTCTTGTTTAATTTAATTAGTATAAACTTGGTTTTAGCCTCGCGTTATCTTAACTTTGGCGACGGAATATACTTTGAATAAATTGAAGGCTGTGTAATCTAAAGAAAATTAATTATGCAAATATTAAATTATTTCAAGAAATACGCGGAGTAAGCTGTGTGCCGTTTCCCGGCGAAACACAAATTTATGAATTTCGTATTCTAAATTTTAATGAAAGAAACTTTAATCCGTAAAAGAAAACAGCCGGAGTTCTTATGAATAAACTGTTTATCTTGCTAAAGTAAAAGTACAAAATTAGCTGGTAAAATAAAGTACGGATAATATATCTTATAATTAGTTGAAAGATTAAAAGACCTAATTATATGTATCATTAATAATGAGAGGGTCCAGAGGGCAAGGAGACCAAGTACCATTCCCACGTATCTGGCGAGTCCATTTTCACGTATTCTGGTGATAATGGATTAGTGCTGCTAACTGACATTTAATTGTAAAGAACAAAATGTAATTTCACATAAATAACGGGTGAATGGTACAGAATAATCTAAGGAGAAAATAAATTTGTAATGTTAAATATTTTAAAAAATCGATTTTCCTTTGTTAAATAAAAGCCTTTATTCAAAATGGACTTGGTCTCTTTCAGCATCGGATCCTCCAATTATTAAAAAAATAATCGATCGCTTCATTTTGTCTCGCGGATTAATATTTGACCGCAGTAAAAAAAAAAAAAAAACGTTAAAATAACAAAAAAGTGACATACTTTCAAAATTAAACATTTCAATATCAATTATTTCCTCTATAAACATCAGAATTCCAAATCACATCCTCTCCCAAATGTCAGATTAACATTTTTCAATGAAAGGCTTAACTCCCTAACCCCGTCCCAGCATATCCCACCTACGTACACACAATCCAGCCAGCTTCATATTCATGCCCGAAAGTATGTTCCTCTCGCACCCTGAATATTCAGTCGCTGCACTAGCGCCGAGAGATAGAGCCGATCTTTCGGCTGATTACATGTATGAATTCCCAATTTACATTAAAACTTATCCCCAACGCGCCCGGACAAAGCCAGCGCCCAAATGAATGCTTTTCCAGGGAGAACAAAAGTATTAACCATCTCGCGCAGGACTCCTTTAAATTATACGACTGCAGCTGAAATCGGCTGGCTGAATTTCATCGGCGGGCCAAGAATGCGGCTAATTAAAATCGGCGGAACTCTTTTTGCCGCGGCGCTGGTGTAGCTCGTCTGTTTCGAGGCTG
The DNA here is from genome assembly GCA_030522745.1 of Eupelmus kiefferi. Lineage (NCBI taxonomy): Eukaryota > Metazoa > Arthropoda > Insecta > Hymenoptera > Eupelmidae > Eupelmus > Eupelmus kiefferi. The sequence continues at coordinate 3,838 of JAPYZB010001093.1, read as the reverse complement.
CGCGATGGGCTTGACTAACTTCTTTGTAAGTAGGAGAAACTCGGCCGGTTCCGGTGTATAATAGGCGGCTAAAGGATTCCTGTCCGGGCTCCGGGTAACTTTGTTGATGAGCAAAAACACAAGTATTAATTAACGCTTTTGCGGACGGACGAGGCGGATTGTTGAATGGCTGGGAAAGTACGCTTGTGTAAATTCTGCCGGGCGGGATATTGTGTAAGCTGCGTAGATAATGAATGAAATTTTTTAATTAGGTAAATAAGCTGGATGTTGCGGCGCGAGGGTGGGTTTAAGCGGAACGTGTTATCGTGTTTGTTAGAAGTTACTTTTTATATGCGTATTGAAAAAAATGTGAGTACAGTATAATGCGATCGAGACGGCGTTATTTTTAACGATACACAAAATGTTCATGTGATGAACAATAAACCTGTGAAAATAAAAGATAGCTGAGAAATCAACCGTCATCTACTTTACGAACACTGAACCTCTCCACTACTAAAAATGTGTTCTATGAACGACAAGTACCCATCATTTTTTCAATGCATTTTTTGATGAATATATGACATTAAAGTCTTATGAAACATTTCAAAATTAAGCAATATTTTGAAATAATTTACTCAGAATTCAAAGACCTAGCCTCACCTTCCGCTCAACATTTCATCCGCCTTCAAGCAATCCCTTCCCATATCAAAGCTCCAAATTCAAATCTCCACACAAAAGATACAAAAACAGCCGCCGCGAATCTCGGCGCAAATATCTCCCTTCCCGAAGCTTCCGCATAAAACCTCTCTCCCCCTCACTCCTTCACTCTCCCAGTCAGCATTCCATTAGCGCGTCGAATCAAAGAATCAATCGCGAACGAGAGAGAGAGACCAGCTAGCATATATATACAAGAGACTCACGAAGGACCTCCCTTTTGTCCTCGAGCCTCGGAGGTCCGAAGCTCAGCAGCCGGCAGCGTGAAGAGCTATTTGAATTTCGCAGATTTGAATGCGCGGCCACGATTGCCGAACTAAATAAGAGCCCTATAAGAGAGCGATTTCCATTCGGAGCGCGGCCGTATGTATGTATAGACGAGGATTGGGAAAGGGACGATGAGAGACAAAGATGAGGAGCGGAAATGAAATGTATCAGATTTTATTAGAATGGCATTTTTATGCGGACAAGGGATAGGGCGAGCTCGATTTTCGTGCTCCGGGGTCTTATCGCGGCGAGTTCGATTTTATTTATAGGCCGGCGAGCTGGAAGAACGGTTTGGATAACGAATTTCATCGTGTGGTCTTATTAGGTTGGGATGGGGGATGCTTTTAAAGTTTAGATTGGAGTTGGAGTTTTTTTGGAGGGCGATTGCGGTTTTTGAAACGTTAGAGTTTTGGTGTAGTATGTACAAAAAATGTTGTTTTAAGAAATAATAATAAAAAAACAAATCTAGATGGATATTTAATTTGTTGGGGACTATATTTTGAAGCTCAAGAAGATTTATTTAAAAATATGATTTTTATCCGGAATACAGAAATCTGAATTTTGTATAAAATTGTATATTATAATAAACCAATTATATTATTTATGGTATTAAAATTTCAATTTTACAAAAATCAAACTTTACTAACATCAACAAAAAAAAATAATAAAATTTTTCATGTTCCTCAAACCGCAATCACGCATGCACTAACGCAGCCAAAACAAATAAACCAGAGCAGTAATACGAGCGCTCTCCGCGCTGCAACAATGTAAGCTCATTTTGTATCTCCCGAAGCGCAAGCAACCCCCCACACAAAGCCAAAATAAAAAAAAAAACGCGTCGCAGATGCACAGACCGACAGAGATTGAAAACGGCGCTCGGGCGGCAGATATGTGCAAAGAAAGCGCGAGAACGGGAGAGAAACAGAGCTCGGGCCCCGAGAGCCCGAGAGCGCGAGGGATTAGCTCTTTGCTGCGGTGCGATTTAATCTCTGCTAGCCGCGGGCTTCTCAAAACCATGCCTGCATCCAGCTCCGAGCGCCGAAAACTCGGCCTCTCGACACGCGGCTGCGGTACACTCTGCTCCCCTCCTCGACAAAACTTTGACTTCTCTCTCTCTCCTCTCCGGCTTTTTTTCCGGCTCTCGAGTCTTGGCACGCCTGCCAAAGAATGTAAATCGCATTGCCCTTCGAGCTCGAGGGAGAATGCAATAATTCCCGGACGAGATTTCGCTCCGTGTGTCTGTGTACTCTGCTCTTCCTGTTGTTCTTTTTTCCCGAGTCCACATGGACGGCTTATATATATTTTTTTGTTTTGGATGTATATGGAGAGAGACGCTGCGGGCTGAGATAGGCGCGACAATGGAGGAGCGTTGTATACTGGCTTGTTGGGGTGGTATATAGGGGCTTGCGAGAGGGACGTCTGCGTGTGCCAAAAAAGTAATTTTCCCGAAGACTGTATTAAGCGGCGATGAATTTTTTCAGGTTTATTTATTGATGCATGTTTTAAGTCGACCAGATGGGTTTTTTGAAAATTCGAAAGTTTTTATGTGCACATTGATGTGCTATGATTTCACTATAACATTTTTATGAAGTTTTTTAGTTGAAAGCAAAGACTCTGTTAAGTAAGAAGCTACCTAACGGAATAAGTTGACCATAGTAAGCTACACTTTTTTTCGGTTCTGTCTCCGTTTGGAACAGAATAGGATTTGTCCTGTTCTATTAAAACGGGTCGAGTCAGGATTTCATCCCCAGATCTTGTTTTTAAAATTACAAGGAGTACTATAATTTACAATAAAGACTATATTTTACAATATATAATAAATATTATAACATAACTTTTCAATGTTAAAATTATTTTGATTATCAGAAAAAATGTACAGACAAATAGATGTCAGATTACTTAAACCTCAGATGGTGCAAAACTGAATTAATACAATACTTTTTCAGGGAGATTAATCTAAATCTGGACAAAAGTCTCGAAAACATTTAAGAATTTCAATTAATGTTATGAATTAGCCGGTAATTTTGAGAAGAGACTGAAATTTTAGATATTTATTGTTGAGAAATTCCAAAAAATAACCGGAAATCACGAACTTTCCCAGAAAATCTTAAAAGAAGATCGGAATTCTGGTGAATTTGCGGAGATTTCCGGAATTATTAAAATTAAGTCAAAACAGATAAAAGTCTGGACTTCCAAAAAATATTTGTTTTGTCTCGGTACGTTTATATTTCAGAAATTCTAACTTTAATAACAGATAACAGATAAAAGTTCCAAATAATATTTATATATGTTATTATAACGTTAGCAGTGGAATAAGTGAAGATTAAAACTTTCTGATGTTTAAAATGATATTTAGCGGACGTTTTCGAATTTTCGAGCGCGCGCGCTTATTTGCGTAAGTGGACATTGCTCCGTTTATGTTGCCGGTTTATCATAATGCAAGTAAAATAATCAAAAAACACCCGCTTGTCGGAAAAGGATCACTTTAGTCGCGCTTAATACCTATTGACCCTAAATCAATGCGAAAATCGTGTATTCTAAACAATAAATTCAACAAACTTTACAAAATGGCATAGATGTTTTAACTTGTTAAAGTAGCTAAGTTATAAGCTAGATTTCCTCCTTAGCAAGTCTGTTATCTTTATCGCATTGTTTAAGCCATATCGCCCAAACGTATTAAGACATTCGTTTTCATAAACTTCGCGGTAATTTCTCAAGCGGAACACATTCTACATCTATTTTCAAATAGTAGATAGATAGATAGATATAGTCTTTATTGTAACCCTATTAAAAATACCCATATGCTAAATCACGTGCTAAATCATATGCCTAATCATAAGCTAAATCATATGTATAGTCATATGCTAATTTATGTGCC
>JAPYZB010001092.1:0-26430 GCA_030522745.1 Eupelmus kiefferi | reverse complement strand
TTTTGCATAGCGGCGCTGCTGCCATGCGCGCGCGTGCTGCAGTCTGCTGAAGAGTATAGCTCGGTAATCGGTATTGTGCGAGAGCGGCTTCCGCGTTGGGTTATGGTGGGGATGCGGAGGAAAGGTTGGACGAGAGTGAGACGAGTCGCAGGTGTGACAAATGTTTTTACGTGCCGGTGTTGGTTTTTTCATGCTGGGATAGTCGAGAGATGAGGTTTTTGCTAAATTTGTAAAGTAAATCTACGTTAAGTATGTGCAAATATCTTTTATTTTTTATGTTTAGGTGTGCACTAGGCGTACTTTAGTTTATGATATTGCAATTCATTCGGACTATAGAAAGAAAAAGAAAAGAAAGAGAGCGAGTGAGTTGTGTTACTTGGAAGGACCTTTAATATCGAAGGAAGGCACTTTCGAATTTTTCCCTGTAGGGGGCAACACATATTAAGAGAGCATTGTGAAAGAAGCAGCTGAGTGAGATTTACAGAGTTGCCGGTCATTACCATCGACAATAACGCGAGCCCTCTTGTTTTTATGTACCTACTATAAAAAAGTAGGCTTCTGGCTAATTTAAGACGCTTACTACAGCGGAAAAATTAATAAAAACGGATTCTGCTATCGCGGAGTAATCTCCTGGAAACGAGTATATTACTTTGCAAAAAGTTTTGCATAAATTAATCCAGTCTATGAGATTCTGCAAAATGGTTTTGCATGCGACAGTGTCAGGGGGTTTGTAAGTAAAAAATTTGCATTAATGGTTCTTATAATCAATCTACTATGAAAAGTTTTACGAAATAATGCCTGCCCTTGCATATTTATCATTTTTCGAGCTTATCTTTTACGCTTTTACATTGTATTTTATATTTTTACATCAACAATGTTATTTGAATAATGACAACCTATTAATTTTCTGATATCGAACTTTTTCAATTATTATTTAATTAAACTGAAATTTTATCATTTTCCATTAAAGTTGTGTAATCAAGACAAAACATGGATATCAATAAAGAATATATTTCATTTAATTAAATTTCACTGAACAAAAGGTTTCAAGTTTTAATTTTTTTAAATGGAAACCTCACAAGTTTTTATTAATTTTTAGAGCTTACAAGCGCATAGAAACCAGCCCTCCGCAATACAAAATATTCACAACAATAAAAAGCCATCCCCGAAATAACCCACGAAATCCTCAACGCACGACGGAATAACCTGATCTCTGATTCAATTAGCGCGGAATCCCGATAAACGCCAGATTCGCAAAACGGCAGAGGAAGGCGCAGAGCTGCTCACTATACCCTAATGGCTCGCAAGCTTCGATAACTCTTGTAATAAAGTTTGCCCTCAAGTTTCTCCGGAAGCGCGCAGCGCGTGCTGGCTTCGAAGCGTTGGAGAGTTAATGTCAATAGTTTAAAATCAACACGGCGCGCGCGTGCTTCGGGGGGTAAAATTGCCCGAATGCCTGAGGACGGCTGGCAGCGAACTTGGACGATTGCGTGCTCCGAGAATTCGCAATTTGTAAACAGAAAATTTAACGAGCGAGCTTTCGATTACGCACTTTGCGCTATTAATGCGTGCTTTTATGCTAATTTGAATTGCGGTGATCGCTGCTCGATGGCTTCGATTAGGCAAACTCCGCGTAGAAAAAGTTAAGTATCATAGCGGCAATTAGTCTATGAAATCGGTGTCTTTAGCGCGGAGCGATATCACCTATAATTTCGCCTCTCCCTCTCATCTGCACATATCCAAGCGCGTAAGCGCGGCAGCTTCGAGGATCAGCCTGGAATCTCGACATCGCGGCAAATCTCAATCAGGGTAAAAAACGTCCAGCTCGCGTAGAGGAGAACTCATCAAGCCGCGATATTATTGCAGCCGCGACTTAATCGGCTTTTTATATCGCGCTTAACGGCTGCTAATGTAGCGCGCGTGCCGAAAGCGTGGATCGCGCGCGCGCGCCTTAATGTCATTTTTCGCAAAGCCCCCGCGTTAGACACATTACAAAGCTCATCAATTCATCTTCATCGCTCTGCAACGCTCTCGAGAGCTCGCTCGCTCGCGCTCGATCGATTTTCTAACGAGCCGGCCTTTTGCAACTCTTACTTCTCCTACTCCAGCGGCAGCTTCTATTTTTCCGAGTTCCCGCGCGCCGCGCTCCGGTAGTTGCATTATAGCGAAAGCCGCCGCTGCTGCTGCTGCGGGCACGTGTGTGCATTTCGCGCTGCTGTTCTGGATGTGAGCTGCTGCTGCTCGGCTGCCGCGTGGGATGATGGCTAGTCGAGGCTGTGAGCATTATCGTGCCGAAATTGTTGCCGGGAATTTGTTTGCCTGGGAGCTTAATACGGTTCGCATGATTAAAATGAAATGTTTAGGGGATTGCTCGTGGCGAAATTCGGGATTTTAGTTTGATTCTATTATATAAATTATTTTGTTTGGGTTTGCCTCTTAGGTTTCGCTTTGGGTAAAATGAACGTTTTTACATGCTTATTATATGTACCTACCGGTTATTTTTATTATTTTTTATTGAAGAAAAATAAATTATAATAGTAATATATATCTTTCATTATAACAATGTGTTCATAATAAAACATATTACGACACTGAAAGTAGACTTTCAATTCTGAGCAAATAAATTTTATCCTATGCCATTCTCCTTTCGAAAATTCTTCTCTTATCAAACACAATCCCCGCCTCTAATCAGGCACGCACGACTAGAAATCCAGTCTGCGTCAACGACTCTCAGCCTTACACCTGTCGCCAGCTGGCCGAAAAACCCAGAGAAGCAAAGACGCCTCTCTGGCTCTCTGAAAGTGCGCCACGGCGCGTCCTGTTTCAAGGCAAGTCGTGCACGACGGCGTTAATTAGCGCAGTTGCCGGCGCGTCTTCGTCCCTCGCCGCAGCCGCAGAGCTATCCGGTTTCCCGTGTGCTCGGCGCTGAGGGGCAGTTTTATCGCGCGGAAGTGCTGCGACGAAAGGACAGGGGGAAGTTAAAGGAGAGGAGAGACGTTTTAAGTAATCGATCCATGATTGATGCTGTTGTTTACGTTATCTTTCGCTTGCTTGGTGAAAGTACTTGCAGTTTTTTAGTAGATCGTATTCAGAAAATTATTTTGGAAATTTGAGTTTTAATGTAAGTGTGATAATTGTTAATTTGAAAATATTGATTATTTCTTCGGCAAGATTTCTACAAAGGGTATTTTAAAGCGTTTTGTCTACAAATTCTACCCGGAGTATATTAAATGTCTTTCAGGGCTCTATTTGAAATATATATTCGATACCGATTGCGTAATAATACATGAAACATAATCATCGATAAGCTAACTTCAACATTTCAAATTACAATTTCCAGGAAGTTGAGGATAGCGTAGAGTCTATTTTGTTCTTGAAGAGGGAAAATTTATTACTAATCTCATGTAGGACAATTAAATTATGATAGTTGGAAAATCTCATTCTAAAAATGGCATTAGATTTAACAAAAAAAATTACTTCTAAATCCGTTGATTCCATTACTTTAACTCATTTGATTATCATCCAGTAAAATGGATCTGGAACAGAGCTATTTTTTGCAAGCACAAGCGGGCTAGCGTAATAGCATAATCAAGTTCTGGGAAAAGGTAAAATAAAATTCGAAGCGCATCATTTAATTTCAATTCCACTGGAAAGTAGGTACACCCCCACTCCATTAATAGCATCACACATTAAACTTACAAAGTTAGCAGTAGCCAACAGAACTGGGCGCATTACTTATATGCATCGCATAAAAGGAGCTTTGAAAAAGTTTAATATCAGAGTAAAGTAAGCTCTGCCTCTTTATCTTCTCCCCCCGCTCTTCCATCCCGCTCGATTTCTATTAACTCTCGCGCGCACACCGGCTCCCTCCATCGGCTATATATCGCGGACCAAAAGAATCAATCCATTTAGCGAGCGAGAGAGAGAGAGAGCCGCGGCTTACGCGCCTTGGCGAGTTGCGAAAAAGAGCTCGCGTTTGAAATACGGCGGCGAAGGTAACGCTCTCTTCGTCAAAAACTATCCTGCCAGCTCTCTCTCTCTCTCCTCTTTTTTCTCCCCAATTTGCATGACAAAGTGCCATTTCGCGCGAGTGTTGGATCGCGGTCGCCAGGCGAAATGATATCGAGCTGATCCCGGTAGCTCGCGCGCGTCCCTTGCGTAACAAAGTTTTATCTGGAGCCAGCCGCTCGCGCGCGGAGCGACACACAAAGGAGAGTGCGGCCCGTAAAATAAATCAATCGCGAGCGAGCGAGCCGATCGATCGCTCTAAGCTTGTTTGAAGCTGCATCCTTCGCTCTCGCTGTGTGTGTGTTTATCTAATGAACGTTTTGATTAGATTTTCGCGACGTGACGCCTGGCGGCCTTGCCACTTCTTTAACAATGACGGTGATGCTCTCTCTGTGCGCTTGCGCAAAAGGCCGCGTGCTCTAGTATATGAGCAATCATCCGTGCCGGGCGTAAATAAAAGAAAGCCCATAGAGCGAGTAGTCGGGAGAGAAAGAAAGAGAAAGAAGGATTACGTCAGCTCTCAGGACTCTTGGTATGGGGGTAGAAGAGAGCGGGGAGCTATGTGTGTATGTGTGTGAAGATGCTTCAAATTAACCGACTACGCTTTTAGTGCGCAGTTACATCAGAAATAAGGCTTGCTCTGAGTTTTAGGATAGTATTTTTATTTTTATGAGGATGAGGTGAGGGGTTCCGAAAAGATTTTTCTTTGGGATGGGTTTTAATATGGGAAAATGTATGTAAATAGTTGTTTTATATAAGATTTTTATTTCACTCTCGCTTTAATGCGCCGGATCAAAAAGTTGACGTGAAAATTCTCACTCGTTAATAAGTATTAGATAAAAAGTGTGCAAGATTGTACGGATGTGAAAATATTTAGAATAAAAACTGAAGCAGTCTTGAATTAAATTCTCACTCATTAAAAAAAATGATGCATGAAATACACTTTATGGTTTTCTAGTGTGCGTAGAATTTGAATATCTTAATTCAATGAGTTCTTCTAGAATCTTAAATTTGATTATGCAGTGCTCTTTGCTCATAAAGAATTGACCAATCTATTTGAACGCAATTCGATTATAATGTTTGAGATAATTTTAGACTTTACCAGAGGATGTTAAGCTATAAGTACAATATTTAAATGCTTGAATAAGTAAAATGAAAATTCAACACTTCCACAGAATATATTTGTACTTTAATTTTAATTCATTTTATAATTATAACTACATATATTTAAACTAAAAATTCATTTATTATTGATTAAATTTGGATTTTACTAAAATTATATGCTGACATAAACCCGATTTACAAGTATAAAGATGAAGTTTTTGTCAAACTTTATTTCTCGATTTGTTATACGATCTACTTCTTGGAATAATATTGCCAAAGATAATACAGGAATAAACCATCTACCGTCCGAGTTTCATGTTCTACTTTCTTTCGATCTTCCTTTCTCAAATACTATATAAAAATTATACTAATGCTACGTTGACATATTCTTTATTCACTGATTTTTGCTGACTTCGTAAGTAGTAATATTATGTCTTTTTAAAAATGATATTTTAATTGGAAATCCAAGCAAGAAATTACTATTATTGTAATATAACATAATTGTATATTTTTATGTTGTTGCAAAAAAAGCAAAAAGCTATTTGAAATCAATAAATTATATAATAAAATTATATAATGTCTCTTTTGAGTAATTTTGGAAACTAAGTGATGGCGCTTCTTTAGAAATTCGATATGTTTTCGTAAAAGTTGAAGACCGATTTTACAAAATATGACCCCAAAAGAAAAAATTTTATATAATTTGTGCACAAACAAAGCTAAAAATAATAAAGGCATTTATAATTTTTAAACATCTTAACCCTCGCTGTGCCCCACTTATAAATCCATTTATAACAATCCGACAAAAAACACACAAGAAAATATTTCGCCCCCGTAAAAGCGAAGTATGCATTCTCAGACGGCAACAGCGAACATCCATTACACCCCCGTTGAATTATACAGTACCAAGTGTCTGCAGCTTTCCACCCTCCAGCTCTCGCCGTGTGACGAATTTCTTCTTTCCAGCATCTATACTATAAACCAGCTTTGCTTATGAATCATTCTTCGATGTCGGAACAGGCGCACTCTTACGCATCTCTTTCTCCTCCTCTCTCTCACTCCCGCGGTGTCATCCGATCCTATATTCATGAAGAGCGGCCATTACGCTGCGCGAAGATGTTTATCGCGAGCGTTACCCATATATTTATCGCGGCTGAATCCTTGTAATGCGCCGCGGAGTTATGTGTACCTGCGCGCGCGCGTCCTCCGAAATTTACGAGCGCGAATTGAATTTTCAAGGGAGCCAGCGATCTGCGTGTGTACACACGAGCACGAAAATGATGTTACCCGAGTAGAGCGCTGAATTACAACGAGCTGGGCCCTTTTTGTTCTTCGTTGCGGCTGACTCAATGTGGGTAATTAATATGGGTCGAGAGCTGGATCCTCGATATACGAGGCCGATATTGCTTGTTTACTTTATGGGAAATTAATAAAATCAACGACTGAAATCTAGAACTGTTTGTTAAAGGGGTTTTATGGAGATCGTACGTTTGCCGGGTTATTATGAAGAAAGGTGGAGTATAAATTTTATTTATGGCCTTTGGCTTTGGCAATGATTGTGCGTAATTATTTTAACGGGAGAGCGACAAAAGTCACCGGATAAAGAAATAAACGTTGTGAAGGTAATATTGACCGGTATTATATTGTTACGGCCATTATTAATTTATTGAATTCGAGTGTTTTATGCTTTCAAACTAAAACGTCAACAAGCAAATTTCAATTGAATTGCCGTGGAAAATTTGATTGCGCATTTTTGTTGCCGTTTCACTTTTTAATTTTCAGTGTAATTTTATCGGCGCGTGCGAATTGTTCGTTTTTTTTGCCGTTACGGGATTGACAAAGCCGTAAAGTACGGAAAAATTGACAAATACAGGCAAGGTTGATCGATTACACGTATTGGAACTCGAGTAAATGTATATACACGCGAAATTCGCTCTCATCAATTTGCAGTAATAAAATGAATAATTGAAAAATTCGCGCAATATGCTTTTTGAGAGTGCTCGTTGCGGATTATTTTATATCCATTTTTACATACTCGCTAAAACTACGCGACCTGTCATTTAAATTATAAAGCTGCAAGGATATACATTGTTAAATCGATTGATTTTTATTATTTGTAGAAAAATATCTGAATTTTTATTGATAATTTTTAAAAGGAAGTCCTTAAAAGGATTTAATAAGGGATAACTATTACTCGCTACAGATAAGCAGATCTACTCTATCGCAAAAATATTAAATTCATTAATTTAAAGTTTTTATACTTATCTTATTTATATACGTTATACATTATTTTGGTATACTTTAGTGCTCCATATTGTTGTCCAAGTCCAATACTGCTCAGTTAGAAACTTTGAATTTTGTATTTTTTATCCGCAATATAGGTTTTTGAGCAGACCTGTTTATCAATTTATACCAGGTCGGGCTTAAAATATTTGTTGATAATAGAAGACCAGACACTATACTAAAAAAAAATTTTGTCTTCACAATAAGAGTTTAATTGATTGAATTAAAAAATTATCTGAATTAAATATTTTTCTCAATATGGGTTTCATTTTTGAGAAAACGAGTAGATTTAGTTACGTGTAAATTATTAGTAGGAATGTACGAGAATGTCTAATAACTATTTTTAATTTTTATTGAAAGTAACGCATAGTGTTCGCCTTAATTTTTTTACTCATATTACAATATTTTGAAAAAATAGGTTAAAAAAAGACTTTGCTTTTTTCAATTTAGTTTCTGAATTATTATAACAAACATTTTCAAATTACTCACAATATCGTTTCAGTTTTTCTTTGTATTTTATTTTCTCCTTTATTTTTGCTCTACTTGTGAGTTTTAAAAAGGTTTTGTAGTTATCATTGGTTTCTAATATAGTCTGCTTATATAATGGTGGAAATTTAAATTATTTCTCGTTTGAGATGATCAATAGGGTCATTAATGTTATACTTACACTTTATTTGTATTTTCGTAAGTCGAATACAATTGCGCAAAACAGTTACATACCTGGTAGAAATTTTCACCATTTTTTGGTCATTTTTTGGCCAACTGTGAAGAATTAGACATCCACTAGCCTATTTTTAAAGTTGGTTGTGAAAATTTCTACCAGGGTATTTATAAATAAAAAGGAAAGTACTTAATAAAAGTTTTAATAAAATTACACAATTCAATTATTTACCCTCAGACATAAAACAGACATAAACTACAAAGAAGAGTCCGCAAACCTTGAGTTAGAAAACCTAAGAATCGTAAACTCGAGAAATAAAATAATAAAGCTCAGCCAAAATTTTCTGCGCACTAACTCTTTTTACAGTCGCCGTTACTCAGACCACTATTTCGATGAATTCTTTCCTCCATCTCGTTCTTATGCGTCTACCAGGAGCTGCGCAGCATCACGGCTTTTCGCCTGCAATTTAGCCTGGGCCAAATCGGAGGTTCATGGGAGCCGTGCGAGAGAGAAGCTTTCGTCACATCTCCGGCGTGTGCACGTTTTGCGGTCTGAGAACGGCACGCATGTACATGCCGAGAGCTAGCGCATCATTGCTCTCTCTCTCTCCCTCTCTCTCTTTCTCCCTGCTTCAACTTCGATGTTTCCCAGGCCACGCGTGTATACGAGGGTACAGTGAGAAGCTGCTATCTCGTGAGCTTAGCGGCACTAGCATAACGTATTCGCCAGTTTAGACATGCCCGCATCTACGAATTCAGATGGTTTGCTCTGAATGAGGGGTTGGAGAAATGGATGAGGACGGAGTTGTTTTTTGGGTTTAAAGACTTTTTATTTTTTTATTGCTGACAAGAAGTAAACATAACATCGTTCTTTTTATTAGTTTTAATAAGGAATACAACAATATATAAAACTCCTTAGTATACAATATGAATTCTTTCAGAGGATTATCAACTGTGTATATAGTGCGGACTAATAAATACTATACGAGTGCTCGATAATTGAATTATCGACAATCATAATCAACAAAATTCCCAATAATAAATTTTATTTCTCAACAAGATAGAAAAAAATTACAGCTACCCATGCATTATAAATCACCCCGTAAATTAAATCGCAGAGCTTCCAAAATGTCCCTCAAAAGCTCGCGGCCTAAAGAACGTCAATTCTTCGTCTGCAGCGCACGGCAGTATATCCCGCAGGTGCGCATAAGCCAGCTCTCTAAAGCAGCTGTCATCGCGGTCGTGTACTTTTTCCTTTTATCCTCGGCATCCTAACAGGCGAACGACACGCGAGCCTCGATGCGAATGCGAATTATGTGTTTCACTTGCGGGCGCTCGCGCGGGACATGCAATCTCAGCGCCAAAAACTTCCAGGTAAGTAGAGACGCACATGCGATATAGGAGCGAAGCTTTTTTATTGGCGCGTGATTGATCGTTGTTTGCCAAAGCCCGCCGGCATTTAGCTCGCAATTACGCGCCGTATAATTCCAGTCTCTGTGCCTTCGGCGCAAACGAACTCGCTCGCGACGCGCCGGCATTTCGGCCAGTCTCGATCCCTTTTCAACGGCCCACGCCGGGCTCGTATATAATGGAGAGCATCTTCACCGCCTCGAGCTATAAGCGTGCGCGAATTCGGCTGCTGACTATAACTTTCACGTAAGACCCACGGCCTCAAGGTCACGGGGGAAGCGTCTACGCGCTCGAGCCGAGAAGATGAGCCAATATGACGCAAGAGGCGCTTTTAATTCGAGTTAATTAATAATGCAAGGGAAGACAAGGCAGGGGGGCAAAGAAATGCGAGTACGCGCGAGAGCGTACAGGCTGTTTGTTATCGAGACTCATAAATTGTCGCGCTTGACGCTCGGCTGCGTTTTTTTTAATGCGCGCCGTAGCCGAGTGCTTTATGCGCATCGCGGGTAATTGATTGTTTCTGGCTAATAAATGCTATAAGAGCGGGGATACTCTTGTCGCTGGCTTTTCGAGGAGACCTGGCCGCTTGTGTGGACACAAGGGCAGAGTAATTTTTAAAGATGCATATTTTTTTTTAATTTATAATTTACAGTAGAAATTGTGCAGCCAGTATGTGTGTGTGCCAGTGTATGAGTGTTTGTTTACGTATGGGTGTATGAGTATAATAAAGTAAACGACGCTTCATCAAAAACAATTATTATTAACGTCGAAACGTTGTAATTTTGTAATGCAAGTACAAGCCTCATTGGGAGCGATGCTCATCCTTCATTTCTGGCCAAAAATACAATTTACGCAGGCGCACGGTTACATGAAGAAATATCCTACAAGCTGGGCGCAATGAATCACAGTGACAGAATTTCAATTATACTCGCAAAGGAAAAAAAGAGTATCGGAATCCGCAGATCCACGTGCGTAACGCACATTATGCAAATTCTCCGATATCCGAAAGTATGGTTACGGGCAATGAACAAAAACGCATGTACGAACGAAAAGTCATGTTTTATTTCAGCTCTGTTTCTCTTTCACTTCTTTTTCTTGTATTTGTATCCTTCGCCGTGGGGCTGTGCGGCCGGATAGGTGGCGGTGCCCTCGTAACGGATCATGGGCCTGTAGCCACCGCCGTCCGCTACGTAGTCGACGTACTGCGTTCGACCGTCGGGCAGAAGGACGTGATAGCTGCCCGTCGCCTCGTCGTCTTTGCGCATCTCGCGATGACCGAAATCTAAGCCGGCAGCTGCGTCTTGGACTTCGTAGGAGAACTCGTAGTTGACGGGATCCTGGGGAGAAACAATTGATTTTAGTGATTATAAAGTTTAGGATTGTTAAAGATTATTAGTGTTATTATTGAATTGATGTAGTTATAATTTCACTATGGTTTTTAAGTGGACATTAGATTTTTTAATGTGATGAAATTGTAAATTTATGTTATTTAAAATGAAATTTCTTTGATTAATAATTATCAGTCAACAATTTAAAAAATAAATGATAAATAAATATAATAATAATAAATGATCAAACTTTTAAACAAATTTTGAATTTCAAATAGTTTGTCTGTAAGCAAGTTCACTCGTAAATATGAAACTTGGATGATGGTTTGAAACTTTTGACAAAGGAAATTTTCATTTCAAGTACTGTTTCTGCAAAATTTGTTAATAAAAACATTTGTTATGGCCCAATGGATTTACATTTAATTTGTTATTTCGTGAAAGCGTTCAATGATTCCAAGAGCTTTTCAACAAAGCAATATTAAAATTAAAGAGAATTATTATTTCATTCCAAGAATTTGTTAATTCAAATTACTGTTTCCTATCTATTTTTACTAGAATTAATACCATGATTTGTAATTGCAATTGAACTACTGTCTACTATAATTAAAGTTAAAATGATATCTTTATTAATAATAATTACAAATAATTCAGCACTAAATCTGATATTTAACTTTAATATAAAACGTTTTATGCTTCACAAGTTTCGCTGATTGAAAAGTTAGTAAAATTTAAAATTATTTTAAGAATTGAAATTGTATAAAATAAAATAAATAAAATGAGTGAGTATGATTAAATGATTTTGTTTTATTTCGACTTTCACTTTCTTTTACAAATAAAATGAATGCTTTTTTCTTTTTTTAATGAAACACAGCAAACTATAAGAACACTTGATTTCAAAGGGCATCTCAAGAGCGACATCAGAAGTGAAAATGAACGAGGTCCTCTTTCCGCGCACTCGTGTGTTCGGTAGGTCGTGATGCCTCGAGATCGAGGAGCCGAGGGTCGCGTGAGCTCGTTAATTAATCAAAGAATGCGAGGAGGTGGACATTGCATACCCCTGCCCATTCATCCGGATGGCCTGAGTTGCCGGCGGGCCTTGAGCCGCTCGGCGGTAGATATGCGGGCCCTTGCGGTTCACTCCGAATTCCGACTAGCATTGTCGTCAACAACAGTACCTGAGGAGAAAATGATGCGTGAACTTAAAGCCCCTTCCTATGTATATACATATACATATATATGCAAGAGCGTGCAGGACGATCCTTGGCATAGCTCTTGAATGCCAAGTAAATTGAGGCCGGAGCTTTGAGAGGGTTACAGTGGGAGCCGTGGCAAAGGGTAGAGGAGAGTAGCTGGATACTAGCGCGTGCTGAGAGGGCTTCGAAGACAGCGGCCCGCTACGTGATCAGACGAAATCGCTGCTCGTCTGATTGGAGTCAAAATTAGCAGGTTCGAGAGAGATGACAAAAGAGATAGACGAGAGATGCAGGGAGCTGAATGCATTTTCATCATACTGGGAGAGAGAAAGAGAGAGAGAGAGAGAGAGAGAGAGAGAGAGAGAGAGAGAGAGAGAAATTTTGATGACTAAAGGATAATTAAGCCTTTCGAATACCATTGGCTTTATATAATGCGATCTACTGATTTTAGGAATGTGTCAAAGGATTTTGGCATATTGATTGAAAGCTTACAGAAATTTAGTTGGAAGCAATAATCGTTTTTCATTTAAAATTTACATCTACTTGATTAAAGTTATTTTAAACAAAATATAAATATGTATTTAATTTTTTAATTATCATGACAATGATACTACTTATAGTATTCATAATGATATTCTTTGTCAATTAATATTTCTATTTCAAATACTTAGCCTTTTTAATTTAAACAAATTATAATTTATTATTAATATATAGTTAAATAAGTATGACTTTAAAACATTACTCTTCAAAAAATTAAAGTAATACAAAATTAATAATTGGAGTTCTAATTCTGCTTAATTAGCTTTTGTTATATTTGATGTGATAATAAGTACTTATAATTTAGAAGCTGGCAAATTTAATTAAACTTGAATGCGTTTGTAGAGTAATTTTCAATAAGTCTTTGTCTACATGCTAAATAATATGAAATTTATTAATTAATTGATGATTTGCATAAATGAAATTATTGTTAAAACATAAATAATAATTTATAAAGTTACAAAGTTATTACCTTAAAAGTCATCGATGTAACGACGGTGTTCTTGGCTGAGTGACACAAAACTGAACTAAGACCCCAAAGAAGCCATCGGGCGTTTTATATACTACGTCTCCAGGTTGCAACGATGAGTTGAAATAGAGGCTTAAACACAGTAATTTGTTGGATTTACAATACAAATGTAGCACTGTGATTACATTTAATCAGAAAACCGCAGATTTGTGACAGCGATGATGACGCCAGACCAGACGCTTACCTGGCAAGTTTGCACGCGTCGATTTCCTGTTCTGTGGCGCTTTTAACTGTTAAGTGCTTTGGAACTTCTCCGAGACGTCTTACTTTGTCGTTTAAATTGGTAGTTTTTATGCTGCAATATCTCACTTGATTTTTTAAAATTATCTAATCCACAATGTACTGCTATATTTTTTATTTCTTTTATCTAAAAATGGTAAAATTATTGTGGTTCTGTAAATATTTAAATTATTATTAGCTTTATAACATTAAAAAATATATAAAACATAAAACTCATACATTATTATTTATTTTCTGTAAGAATAAAATTTATAAACTTTATACTTAGCAGGAAAGCGACAAACAAATTTATGAAAGTTTTAGTCTATTTAATCGATATTGCAAGCGATATAGGCAAGCGTTGAAAATATCCTTTCTATATTGCACTGCGTGCCTGCATCACCATCATGTGTTGTGCAAGTTACACGTGGGACGCTAATGTAGAGGCTTATTTTACACATGCAAGAGATTACGCCACGATGCACTTTCCTGAGCCATCTTCCTCTTATAGTGATACAGATTCCTCATGGTAAACAGGCCTTTCTATGCGATCGTTCTAATTCACTCGATCGGGCACGAGTGCACTACATACCCGGATGAACGAACCGGCATTGATATAGAGCGCAAGATCAAGGAACCTGATTAATTTGACGATGCAGCTACAAATACGTACCTCCATTTTTTGAAGATTAGCATGCTAATTAATGACTAAATTAATTTGAATGAATTATAACTGTAATGGTTATCGTTATCATTTTTTTTTCATTAGGTAATTCAAAAATTTAAAAACATTGGATATGACAGTGATATATTAAAAAAACAGACAACAGGTACCACCCATAATGTTGACTTTCGACTGTAAATACGTACCCTTACTTCTTGGTGATTGTTTTACTAAATTAATTTCAAAGGATTAAGTAGATAAACATGTTCTGATTAAATAACAATTATTTTATGTATGTTGGATAAAAAGGTGCTTGTTTAGAAAATAAAAAGAACACCTATGTGGTTGACCGCATATTTTATTACTAATGCGGTTTTTTTTTGCACTACGGAAACTACACATATTTTTGTCGTTAAGCATAGTGATATCTTTTATAAATAAATAAGATGAACGTATAAAAAATATTCGATAAGTGATTTGCAGCGCAAAATTATAAAAAGTGTTACAATAAACTTTTGTAAAATAATAATATTTCTTAAAATTAATACTGATACTAGCACATTTTGTCATATCATAACAAACAACGTGCGCCGTGAACATTATACAATGCACGAAAAGTCTAAATATAGATAATACAAGCACATAGTGATATATGCAATTAATATTGATATCCACCATTAGCCGCCGCATCACCACCGCTACCGGGGGCAAAGCCACCACTTCCACCACGACCACTACCACTTCCTCCTCGGCCACTACCTGGACCGAATCCACCAGGACCACCAGAGGGGTAACCTACAACAATATTTATCATTATTGTGAAATAATTATTTTTAATTCTGAAAAATATTATACTGCGGCTATTTATAAATTTACCTTCGCTACCACCACCAATACCGCCAACTCCACCTGGTCCACTTCCTCCGCCAATTCCACCAGGTCCACTACCTCCGCCGATTCCACCTGGTCCACTGCCTCCACCAATACCACCAGGTCCACTACCTCCACCGATTCCTCCGCTTCCAGGACCTCCGGATGGGTATCCTCCACTACCTCCACCGGCACTTCCACCGGGGCCAAAGCCACCAGAACTTCCACCGGGGCCAAATCCACCTGAGCTTCCACCAGGGCCAAAACCACCGGCGCCTCCACCAGGACCGAAGCCACCGCCGCTTCCGCCAGGGCCAAAGCCGCCTGGACCACCTGAAGGATAGCCTCCGTTTCCGCCTGAGCCACCAGGGCCAAATCCTCCACCAGATGAGCCACCAGGGCCGAATCCTCCTCCGGATGATCCGCCTGGGCCAAATCCTCCTCCAGATGATCCGCCAGGGCCAAATCCTCCTCCAGACGAACCTCCAGGTCCTCCAGATGGATAACCACCTCCACTACCATCGCTTCCAAAGCCACCAGCTCCACCTCCAATACCTCCTGGACCACCTCCAATACCTCCTGGACCACCTCCAATACCTCCTGGGCCACCACCAATGCCTCCAGGACCACCGCCGAATCCACCTGCACCACTTCCAGGACCGCCTGATGGATAGCCACCAGCACCACCTCCAATGCCACCAGGTCCACCTCCGATGCCTCCTGGACCACCTCCAATGCCACCAGGACCACCTCCAATGCCTCCGGGGCCACCTCCGAGACCACCGGCACCACTTCCAGGTCCACCTGATGGGTAACCACCAGCACCACCTCCAAGGCCACCTCCAAGACCACCTCCGAGACCACCTCCAAGGCCACCACCGCCGAGGCCGCCTCCAAGACCACCTCCAAGGCCACCTCCAGAACCACCACCAATGCCTCCAGCACCACTGCCGGGACCGCCGGATGGGTAGCCACCAGCACCACCTCCAGCACCACCTTCGCCTTCATAACGGATTTGCGGTTTAAAACCGTCTTGATCAGCCTCATATTCAACAATTTGTTTTCGGCCATCGGGCAAAAGAACATTAAATTCGCCTTGTGCTCGATCACCATCACGCATTTCTGAATGTCCGAATTTACTACCTGATCCGGCGTCGTTCACATCATAAGAGAATTCGTATTTCGCCGGTCCCTAAAAAGAATCAAAATATAAACAATCATATATTACTTGAATTTATATAAGTTTTGCATTTAAAATATAGATATTGTCCAAGTCCACCTCCAAGTCCACCGCCAAGTCCACCGCCCAGTCCGCCACTGCTTCCTGCACCACCGCCCACTGCTCCGGAAGGAGGAGGACCATAGCTATCTTGTAATCCACCACCAAGACCACCAGGACCGCCGCCTGCTCCACCTGATGAGCCGAAACCACCAGGACCGCTCCCAGCTCCACCGGGTCCGAATCCACCGCTTCCTCCGCCGAGTCCACCACGGCCGGCACCTCCGCCGGGTCCGAAGCCACCATTGCTACCTGGAGGTCCATAAACGTCGCTCGGTCTTCCTCCACCAATACCGCCACTACCTCCAGGTCCAAATCCTCCACTACCACCTCCAGGTCCAAAACCTCCACTTCCGCTTCCAGGTCCAAAGCCGCCACCGCTACTACCGCCAGGTCCAAAACCACCGGCTCCACCACCTGGACCGAATCCACCGCCGATGCCTCCTGGCCCGGATCCACCGAATCCACCGCTTCCAGATCCTGGTGGTCCATAGCTACCTGATGGGCGTCCACTACCGCCACCAAGTCCACCACTGCCGCCTAAGAGTCCTCCGCCAGGTCCAAAGCCACCGCTTCCTCCACCCGGTCCAAATCCACCGCCACTACCTCCAGGTCCGAATCCACTGCTACCGCCAGGACCTCCTCCGATACCGCCACCAGGGCCAAAGCCACCACCACTTCCGGGTGGCCCGTAAGAACCAGACGGACTACCGCCGCTTCCGCCAGGACCAAATCCACCGGCACCACTTCCGCCAGGTCCGAATCCGCCAGGTCCACTACCACCGGGTCCGAATCCACCGCTACCACCGCCAAGTCCACCGCTACCTCCGCCAAGTCCTCCACGACCGGCACCACCACCAGGTCCAAAGCCACCATTACTTCCAGGAGGTCCATATACATCTGATGGTCTTCCTGATCCTCCTCCAATTCCACCAGGACCGCTGCCTCCAAATCCGCCGGGGCCACTTCCACCGATTCCGCCTCCACCAAGACTACCGCCACCAAGGCCACCGCCGCCGAGACCACCACCGCCAAGACTACCACCGCCAAGGCCACCGCCTCCAAGGCTGCCGCCTCCAATACCGCCGATACCACCGCCGCCTATGCCACTGCCTGGTGGTCCGTACGAATCAGACGGTCTGCCGCCAACTCCACCGCCTGGTCCAAATCCACCACTACCGCCTGGTCCAAAACCGCCACTTCCACCAGGGCCGAACCCGCCGCTACCACCGGGTCCAAATCCACCGCTTCCTCCGGGTCCGAATCCACCGCTTCCTCCGCCGAGTCCACCACGGCCGGCACCTCCGCCGGGTCCGAAACCACCATTGCTACCTGGAGGTCCATAAACGTCGCTCGGTCTTCCACCACCAAGACCGCCAGCGCCACCGCCGAGGCCTCCACGGCCACCACCGATTCCACCAGGGCCACCACCGAAACCACCGCCGAGGCCACCTGAGCCTCCACCGATGCCTCCAGGGCCACCACCGATGCCGCCACCGATGCCGCCAGGACCACCGCCGAGGCCACCACCAAGGCCGGGTGCACCGTAAGTACCAGAAAGGCCACCACCAGGGCCACCACCGCCCAAACCACCGGGACCACTGCCTCCAAAACTACCGCCTGGTCCTGAACCTCCACTACCGCCAAAGCGACCTCCACCAGAACTACCACCTGGTCCTACTGGTAGGTATGAATTTACTGGTGGCTCTGGTCGTGCTGTACATAATGCTAGCACAGCCAAGAAATAAATTGCCTGCAAAGTTAAAAAAATATTTTTATTGTTATTTTTAGGTTTTGTATAATTATATTAAAAGCTTTTATTCTTAATTTACTGCTCGTTATATTTTTGTTACAAAGTATTAAGAACAATTTAATTTTTGTCTGTATATTACGTGACATTATTCTATTCATATTTTAATGTAATTAAAGATTATAGTAAAATTATTAAAAATTGTTTACAAAAATTTAAAAGCACCATTCTATTCTTAAGCCATACTACGAAAAATTGAAATGATCATTAAAATTAATAGTTATGGGTAGTGCTTAACCTTCTCCATGATGGACGGCTGAATCGTTGATGCAAACGCGCACGTTAAAGGGTTAACACTTGTCCAGTCGCTGGACTTCAGATGTCGACTGAGGGGAAGGGTTAGCCCACGGGGAAGTCCCCTCTGACTGTGGCCGAAGCTCCTCTGGCCAACTCCACGTTCTATGATTCGCGCACCACTAGTGCTTGTGCTTGTGAAGCCAAACTGAGAATGACAAACCCTCGGCCCGGTAATCGACTTTATATACTCCCCGACTCTGTCCACAGCGTTAGATCATGGATTTGGTGCAACTCTTTGCCGAAGATTTACAGCGAAGATCGTTATAACTGTGTCATGACGGTGAATCTATCGCTGGGTGACGGTGCCGCTTAAGTTTACTTGTGTGTGTGAGAGAAGGAGAGAGAGAGAGAGATAGGGCACACAGTTCAGTACGTGTGTTGGAAGAGTGGGGCTGAGATGCACATACGAGTGAGTGAGAGAGAGCGAGAGAGAAAAAGTGTCGGCGGCAGGCAGCATCCCACCGATAAAGGATTCCCATACCCTCTCTATTCGTTGCGCGGCGTTTCGTGTGTAGCAGCGTTGGAAGCTTATAGCGCATATACTGATCGAGTGAGAGTGAGAGAGAAAGAGAGGGAGAAAGAGAAGAAGAGAGAAAGAGAGCGAGAGCGAGTGCGCCATAACAAAGTTAAATGAAAGGGCAACTGCAAAATCTAGGACGACAAACATATACCTCCTACTATAAGCATTTTAAGCCTTTGCTCAATGGCGAGTGTGATGAAATTAATAGGAAAACTGGCGAAATTCATGCAAATCGACGCGCACCGCGCAGAAAGCAATCTTGATTCTTTCCCAGTTTTTTTTCATAGTCAAAGAGCTCTTACGTTTTCTTTCGTCAAGGTTTTACTTTGAAAACTGGCTTAAGTTAGAAATCTTTAAAACATATGGACATCTAATAGCATTTTCATTAAAGATAGTATTTTGAAGAAATTCATTATTGCTCTCGACGAGGGTGCTTTTAAAATTAAAATGAGATGACATTTTTTTTATTCAATATAAAGCTTATTCATTGAAATCCATTTATAAATGCTAATCTAGATACAACTTTTAAATTTTAATCATCCCTTAATCAATAAATACATCATTCTTCAAAACCGATCAGCCATATATCAAACTTTTGTCTCATAGACTACAGAAAAAAAACAAGATTGGAATCCGACCAAAGACAGATTTCGATCGTCTAATATCAAGCCTAATTGTGCGCTCAATTATTTAAACGGTAGAGCCAAGTAACGAGGCGAGAGCTCGGGCAATTTACGAACGCGGAAATGTGCAGCGAGGAGAGGTAACGCGATATGTAACGCCGCGCGCGTGGCAAGCGCTTGTACACGGCGATTATGATAAATGCATGATTACTCGTGAGAACCTAGACAGTCTGCACACTCCGCTAACCCCCCTTTTTCTCCGCTTCTGCTTTTGCGGCATCGAGCTTCTTCAAGGAGGACCCCGGAGAGTGACATGAAGCGCCCGCTTGCAGCGGCTCTATCACAGGAGGCACTAGTCCACTGAAGTGCCATTTAACGAGACAACTCCAAGCCCGTCCAACTAAATGCTCTTACCGAGCGGGCTTCTATGTGTCTTCGCCTTTTCTCAGGCTCAACGTGTGTAAAGACACTCGAGGAGGACAGAGCGCGGCGTACGTATGCTTTAAGGGGATGATGATGTTCGCGTTGAAGATGTAGGTAGCCAGCATTCAGCGCTGTGTAATTCTGACTTATGAACGGATAATAATTTTATTAAGTGTTTATGCTACAGAAACTATTTAGTGCAATGGAGAAGAATAAGTAATTATATTCCATATAAAGCAGCTATTTCATTAAAGTCATAAATGAAAATCTCGTTATTAAAAAGCTTTTCAAAACACCTATTTTTTTTTATAGTTTGTTTATAGTTTCCAGACCTTGAATAATAAACTTCCAAATTATGTTTTCTCTTCGAAAATTTACAATAAATATAAAGTGCTTTTAAAAATTTGTTAATATAAGTAACAACCTTGATTTTCTTAAATTTAAATCATATTTTTATTCTTTTTACAATTAACAAGCTCTCAAAAGCCCGTCCTGAAAAAGCAAATGCCATCCAATTCTCTCCGTTACTCCACATTTTCCTCCTGCTTTAATTCCCTACTCTCCCCTCAACAGCACCAATAAGCGCTTAAACCTATCCGCAAGCCTTGATTGTGGAAGTCCCAAGCCGGGAAAATTGCGCAAGAGCTTGGTCACCCCGTGTATATAAAGCGCGGCGCTAAAACGTTATGCTTTTATAGCCGTGGCAGATACGCGTGCAGCCCGCAGCTAGCTCGGCTCGCTCGTTGGAAAAACTCTCTTGTATTTTCTCACATATGAGATCTTGTGCCTCGCACCGCTAGAGATGCACCTCTCGCGTGTGCGGATTGGTGCAATCGTCGGTGCAAGGGGAGCCTACCGCCACCATCGTTCGAAGTGCATACGTACACCTCTGTGCCCAATATGTGGGACGGTTGCTCGAGATATGTGCAGACGGCCGCTTGTTTGTTTGTATGTGTGTGTGTGTGTGTGTGTGTGTGTGTTTGTGTATGTTTGCGTGTGTGTGTGTGTGTGTATGTTTGTGTGTATGTGTGTGTGTGTGTGTGTGTGTGTGTGTGCGCGCAAGCGCACGTGCACGTTACACATAAGAAGGGTGGAGGGGTGGGGAGAGGGGTATACGTATTTCGCCACTCGGCTTATTGTAAATACACTTTCATTAGGCTTGTCAAGCTGCTTTTGATGTCTTTTTACGTATGTACATCTCTGTGTGCGAGCGCGGGTGTGTGTGCCTATGTATGTCTATCCCTCATCGGCTCTGTATAGAATTACACATATACTATTCGCGTGCGGCATATACCTACGTGCCCAGTGCGAATTTCCTCACACTTTACGACCGCGGAATGTATTTTATTGCTTTACGTCATTCCACATTTAATATAGCTATCGCCGATGCCATCGAAAATAGTTTATGTGAATTTATACGTGTGTGCGCGTGTGCGCGCATATGCATCTCTTTCTCTTTCTCTATGTCTCTCCTCCCCCTCTTTCTCTTCGAGCTCAATGTCTCTTTCTTTATACCGCCACGATGATCTGCTAGGATATTTTCGTGAGACCATTCGAAAACACGGCTCGCTTGCAGCTTGCGGCGATTATTAAACAAGTGGGATCTCTTCGCGAGATATCAGCGAGATCATGATCGCGTCTCTTTTTATCACTTGCTGCTTTTTTCCGATAGTCCCGGGTACGCATGTGTGTTTCACCGGTACAATTTGCTAACTTTGTGAGTTTGATAAGAGTTTCGCGATCAACTTCATTTTGAACTCACGACGTTGAGAAGTCGCTCTCAAACTTTCTCCGAATCTATTGTGTCGATATTCGAGAAAATACTACTTCTTCGATATTGGCTTTTGAATCGCAGGAACATTTTTGCAGATGATCGATTCTAGCTCGTATTGGCTGAAATTGTTCGAGCTTTGTAATCCGTTTAGTCCTGCTTTAGTGAGCTTTAATCCGTAAGATTAAGTCCTGTGAAACAAATTTTGTAGAGTTTTTTTTATCCAAAATCTATTATCGACCGATTGATGGTCGATAATAGATTTTGGATAAAAAAACTAAGGAAACAAATTCCTTCCTGAAGCATATTTTTTTTTCTTAATAACCTAACAAAATATCACACAAAGTCTTAAAAATTAAATCGCGTAAAATCATCCCATTTCCTTTCATCGGCAACCCTTTCAAATCAAAATCCAGTTCCATCAAAAAGCCGTCCGGCTTCCGAAATCCTAGCCACCCACGCAACTCGTATCTTTCCATCGCGGCGATATTGCGGCCGATCCAGCTGTGCGATCGCGTATATACCTCCAGACCGAGCGCCTCTGCACATGCGCGCGATATAGCTTAATTTCCCGAGGGCGATGTAGAAAGGCCCCGCGATCTCTCTATGCAGATTCGCTCGCTCGCGCTCTCTGTCACATTGACACGATCTTTATTGATATTCTCGTTGCTCAAGTGATGTGCTCGCGATCTCCACGGTGAGATTGGCGAGTGCATCGGCCGTGCACGCGCGCGCCAAGTAACACAATCGTAAAAAGAGCGCGCAGGCCGCGAAGGCGACGATTTGCGGGATGCATATAGGCAGGTAGTACATGACGATAGCTAAGGGAGATTGCACGCGGACAGCTGATTGTGTATGCTGGTGCTTTACTGGGGGACGGATGCTTGCCTTTTTTTAAAAGGGAGCGTGTTTTAGAATATTGATTTTTTGGTGGAAGTGGCAAGTTTTCATTGTTGATGTAATTTATTTTTGTTGAAGAAAAAAAATTAAATTTATTTATTTCTTACTCAACTATGTTGGCAATATTTCATAGAATTACTTATGCATGCCTGTCTGCATTCTTCATTTTCGCAACGTCGATTTAATAATTATTTTATTTTGTTCAGCAAAGGAAGTTTTTTAAATTGTTGACAGTGTATCAAGGCAGTCTTATACAGTTTTCAGTAGCATTAAAATTCAGGTTCTTTCATGCAAGATTTCTTTTTATGCCGGGCCCGAGTCATTTCCTAGTGCAGTCACGTCATGCGCCGCATTTTTGCGCCCTTTATGAGCTGTACGCCAGGCCTCCGAAAAAAAGGCGCGCCGCCCTCAAAGGCGCGCTCGGTCTCGAGCTGCGTGAATGCAAAAATTTAAAATATGCAGTAGCAAGAACCACAAAGATAAGCCACTGCGCTATCGCCTTAATTTTTATGATTTCATTTTAAATCCCAATGTAATGAAATAGCTTGTTTGCAGAGATAAAGTGCTTGAAATATTTTGCGCGGGAGCACGCGCAGACTTGGGCAGAAAAACATTTTTAAGAGGTTTCCGGTTAAGAACATTCCGCGAATAAATGAAATTTTCTAATTATCCTCGTATAGCGTTTCAAAGTGCACTCGCGTTGCAAAAGGGTATTTAAAATACACAATCAGTGAAGTACTCTTGAAACTACAAATAACATCTTGTTTCATTGAAGATCGACAAATATTTTAATTTTCCAAATTATTTAGGAACAATATATTCACTATTCGATACACTTTAAATTATCAAATTTGTATGTATCTTCCTCGATTCTGTAGGTGCATTGTCGAATAATGCAAATTTTTACAAAGTTGGATTTTTTAAAAATTAGATTTGCTTGAATAAGGTAATTCTTTTTTTTACAATGCTTTGCCTGCAATGCTGATGCAGGCTTTGGACATTTCTATTCAGGAGAGAATTCTTTGCTGAGCGAGTTTCTACTTTTATTCAAAAGTTTATGTAATATACATTACAATTACATCCACGGTTTTTTCAGATGTTTTTAAATAGTATTTTTCGAATAACAGACTTGCCTACGTTTTAAAGTTGAAATTTATTATTTTGAACAAACATAATGGTTTAATTGATTTTATTTAAATAACATTATTTTAACAAAATCTTAATAAAAATTGAACCCGTAAACTAGAAGCATGCTAAAACCAATAAAATAAAAAATAAACCCCTCAAAACTATTATCATAATCCCAACAACCTCAAAAACCGCTCAGAACACCGCTTCAAAAAACCTGCATAAAGTAGCGGAAAAGCATCTCCAATCGTAGCCCGAAACAGAAAAGAAGCAGTATAGCCGAAAGTAATGGCGCATTGACCCATCCAACCGGGACATACACGTTTAGCTATCTCACCGAGAGGAGCGAGACGCCGCTGCAGACGTGATCGAGTTGTTGTGAGCTCGTCTCTCTGCAGCCCCAGCAGCAGAAGCAGCAGCAGCAGTGCGCTTCGATTTCCAAAGTGCGAGCTGCAGCAGCAGCAGCTGCCGGTTGCCCCGCAAAGATGTATACTCGGCGGCGGCTTGAGCAATCCGGCTCTTCACCTGATCTAATTTAGCGGCCCAACATCGATCTGCAGCTGTCTCACTCTCTCTCGTTCGCGGATTGCACAACGCAGCAGCAGCCACGGCGGAATCTCTGCCTAGCCGATAAATACGCTTTGCGCGCGCGCGCGCGTGCATGGTTATATGTATACGATAGGTCTGCTTTAATTTTGTAACGAGCCCGAGCTGTATGTACGGCTGGCTCCGTGACTGGCTACGTGTAGGGATTATTTTTTCAGGAGATCGCGGCTAATCGGAATCGTGCCTTGTAATTAATTGTAATGCGTTGATTTTTTGGTGCGCCGGCTTGTGCACGAGCGGCTGCGAAGAGACGCACGAGAAGTTTGTTCGTTTAGATTTTTTTTTTAATGTGGTGCAGGTTGCTTGAAGAGCGAGAGTGCAGTGGATGGAATTTCGAAACGATTGCGATGTGTCGAAATTTATTATGTATTCTAATAATTTTTTTTCAATTTATAGGACAATTGTGTCGAGGTGAAATGCGGCAGAGCTACTGCTGTAATGTTTTAGGTGAGGAATTTTTATCACTTTTTGGAGTGCGTGCGAAACATTTGAATAAACTTTCTGTGATTCAAAGGAATTTTATATTTATTCAGATTTTGTACAAAGAAATATAAGAAGAAATCAGAGTTATTATTCCAGATGATATTACATACTTATCCTTTACTTTAATCCAATAAAACGCAACGACAGAAAAACGATCGTTCCTCTCTCGAAGAAAGTTGCCGGTATCGGGCCAAAAGTACGCATTTCCTTGATGTACAATCCAAGCCGGGCAAAAGTTAAAATGAACTTTATCCGGGCGCTCCGCGCAAAGTTTGTTTCCAATTAATTAAGTCGCGCTAGCTCGCGCAGCTTGTTTAATACCACAAGAGGGTGAGCATCGATTGCGCAACGCCAGAACTTGTAAATGCTCCACTCTCCCCGATAAAGCCTGTCTCTCTCTGGGAAACTCGCGCGCGCCCCTCCTCGGGGTTACCTACGAGATTTAACCGCAAAAGAAAAATTGTCAACATAGCCGTGCGTCAGTGCGTCAGTAGTAACAGTCCCGTTCAGCCAGCCGAGCTTTCAAACGGCCGAATTTACGGTATATATAGAAGCCAGGCTATATCCTGCGCTTCCCGAAAGTTTTGCTAGCGGCTACGTCTGCTCTTGCGCTCTCACCTCAGAGGCAGCTCTAATAATGGTATTAGTTTTGCGAGCGCGCGAGCGCAAGGTGCCCTTTGTTTCAAGGGTCTTATACGTGCATTAGAGTGAGCCCGTGGCGCAGGCTTGTAATTAATTATTATTGAGACGGATAAAGAGTATTACCGAGGCGGCGGCGACGGCGGCGCGGCTGCACCTCGGTGAATACTTAAGAGCCGACCGTTAATTAAGTTTCTGGCGTGTATGAGCGCGGGAGTCGAGATTAAGCGTATGAAATTACGGCGCCCCCGCCGTGAAAACGTTTCCGATGATATAAGCCGATTTATAACGTTATTAGGAGCATCATTAGCGTCGGGCCGCGATGAACTCGTGGGGATCTAACGAATAATTTTCCAGAAATGCTAGGAGCACCTTGTTCCCTCGAATTTTATTACTCGATGCAATACTTCATTAATTTGTTTAAAGGATATTTTTTTTATTTTTTGTTTCACTTTTATAAAGCATATGCAATGAAAAATTTAGGAAATAGATTTTGATGAGGCAATCATAAGCTATTTTTGGTATCTAATGAAAATGAAATTCTGCTATTGTTGTTTGAACCCACAAATCTCTGTTTTAAAAATATAAATGATTTTGTTTTGGATGCATTTCGATTTACGCTATATGAAACTTTTTTGAGAATAAAGAAAAAGTAGGCTCAGGTTCTTTTAACTGTATTCAAACGTAATACTTCTATTTTAATAATACAAAGTAATACATAGTACTTACATAAAAATAAACTATTGTTGTTTACAGAATATTTGTGAATTTTCATGTATTAATTACCATTATTTTCAATGACTGATATACCTTTGAGCTAAATTTATATTTTTATTAATGCAGCAGGTTTCCAGTTACAGCATAAATTGTCTACTTTGATTTTCTTTTTAGAAAAGCTTTATATCGCAAAGTATACAAAAAAAGTAATAATGGTAATCTAATTTAAAACAAAATATTTATTAGCTTTAATCATAAGAAAAGTTCATGGGATCAAAGGATGATAACATGGATTTTAGACAAGATATTCTGGCGTGAGAACATGACTTCTAATACCTCATTAAAATCTAATTTCCAAATGTGTACTTATCACTTTCGTAGTAAGACTAATGAAAAAAACGCTATTTTCATAAAAAAAGATAAATGATTTTT